>JAGVSQ010000641.1:0-36413 GCA_022683975.1 Rhyacophila evoluta | reverse complement strand
TTTGCTGATATTTATCAAAAATCGCCGGTATTTGGGGTATCAAAATTGCGAAATTTTTGCGGTATGTATAGTGTTAATGTTATTCATTCAATCGGGTATTGATTAGTAATCACAATTAATGCAAATTCAAAGGAAAGTCTATGATGATGATTCTAGTAGAGTATATATTTTTCATTAATAGCATTTTTTACTTTTCAGATGTGTTGCTACGAATACATTCTTGAACAAAACCCGCTATAGTGCACCGGCATCAGTAAAAATCCTCAGCCCCAACCCTTCAAAGTATCCTCTTCAGTTCGTGTCAACGGATGACACCGAAGATACTTACATGGAGACAAATGAGAACAACTCATCGTTACGCGTGACCAATGTCTCAGTCTTGTACGGGGAGAACATTTCACTTGGGTGTGCAGTAAAGGGTATGCCCAAGCCTAAGGTGACCTGGAACTTCAGATCCGATTCGTCTGATGTGGAAGCCAAAGAAATGAGTTCTATGGAAGTATTGCGAATCAACTCGGCCCTGGAAGACAATGCCGGCCTGTACACCTGTATCGCATCAAATGGGCATCATAGCATTCAGCAGGTGAGATATTAAATCACTTTATATAGTTATATCCCGTTATTATCAATTAAGAAACTGTTCATAGGGAACGACCTAATAGATATCTTGATCTTGGCATTCAGGATATTTATTATAACATCTGATAACGTTATCAAAAAAATATTTCAACTGAAGGGTCCTTCCTTTTCAAAATTATCAGAAAACTACCGAACTGTAAAATGATCTTTAAGAATGACAAATTCACAATCTTAAATTACGAGAGTTCCTTCAGAAATACGACATGTCAGAAAGATTCCGAAGGCAATGAAGGGTTGAAAAATCCTGCAATACAGCATCGATCGTTTTACAGCCAATGTCAATCAAATCGATAACAATCACCATTTCCAACTAACAAGATTTTGAAAAACTTAATTTTTGGATGCAATATTATGTTGAATTCTTCATTTCAGGAAGTATATCATTTTCTATTGTAATCAAAGGCTTAGTTTGTCTGATAACAAATTTGATATACCTTTACTAGATAATTTTACCTCATGTATGACATTTACAGGCCCTTACACAACATTTTACAGCATGTTGTGTATCTGAAATCGAAATAACTGTATAAATTATCAGATATTATCAAATACGTATTTATTTTATGAATATATTCAACTTCTCAGAAGCGAAAGACACACTGACCTCAAAAATGGTGTTTTTCAAGAATGAAATTCTGGTTATTCCAGATGTTAATGTGTACTGCCACTGAATAAATAGACTGCACCAACATTCGGTAAATATTATATTAATGTTGTTGATTGAAGACATTATTTTATGTATTATGTAAATTGGTCTTAATCAAACAATTTCGAAAGTGTTCAATGAAAGTTTCCAAACATTTTGTCATGTTGATTTCGACAACGTTCTGTCATGGCGCACCTTTTCGTTTGTATATTTTTTCATTATAAATATAATAAACACCCCCATGCATATCCTGTCAAATAGTACATTTTAAGTGCAAAGAGCTTTCTACTTTAGCAAAAAAGCTATGATATATCACAACCATTCTTTCCATAGTTGAGTATACTGCCCCCGTGAGCAAAAGGGCAGCTAATCTAAAAAATAATAAAAAGTAAATTCAAAAAATCATAAATTAAAATAAGTATGCGGCAATATACTAAATTAAATACCTTCTAAGACTCCCATTTATTCATTAGACTTTAAGTTGCTTATCTACCAATATTAAGCCTTACATATCTGTTTGGATGTAACTTTCACAGCTCGCTCAGGATAAGGATCACCTTCCGCAGACTCTTTTTCTTATTTATAGTACTCAAATTAAAAAAATTACAAGATAGCATTGTACGCCATATCTTGGTTGAGTGACTTTGGTGAGCAGAACATGTGCAGCACACGTAGAACAATAGCATGGTTTTGTGAAAGTGATGAAGACCTTAGAGTGTCGAATACTTTGCAATCTAATGATTATAGCACTAGTATTAGATGAATCAATATCCAAGATTAGTAACTTGGTAACACGGAACTATTTACAATAAAATCTGTTGCCACTCTAGGTTGTGAAGGCATAATATACTTTTCATCTAATATATATAACTTAATTGTTTATTACAGGCTTATCGATTAACCGTATTACGAGCACCCTACCTCATGTTGACTCCTGTATCAGAACGTACTCCGGCTGCCAAAACAGTCCGCTTCAACTGCTCAGCTGGGGGAAGTCCCCCTCCCAAGCTCACCTGGTACAAAGACGGCCGTCTTCTCAGCATCACCGGTCGGGTCAAGCTCAAATCGGCTGATAAGAAACCACCTGAACTCATTGTCACCGATACTATTAGCTCTGACAAAGGTGAGTTATTGTGTGCCAAATAATCTGTGACTTTAGCATTAACACAACATCGACTGCTAAGTAAAAAGCATTATATTGTGTTAAAATTCTTGATGTTCAACTGAAATTGACTGTTCTATTATATACTGAATATTTCCCAGTAAATTTTGAAGACGCGCCACAAAAAATATATATATAAAACTAATCTAACACGATAACGCTAATATAGCATCATGCGCATGGCTCAAATATATACAGTGATGAGTAATATGGAAAGATAAACGTGGGCACTTTGAAGCCGGAAATCGCAAGTTCGAAATCCCACAGTTGTACAAAAATGCAAGACCAGATGCTTTTTCGGTTGAGAAGTTTATGAAAATTAAGTGTGAACATGGGATAATACAGTAGTGTCACCAGGTTGGTATTACAATTGATAGTTTATAATTATGAAATTCGATGACACTAATTTTATGTTGTATTGCAGGCGTGTACCAATGTATAGCATCAAATTCTGTGGGTGAGGCGTCCGCATGGGCTGCCCTGTCCGTCAAGTCGCTGGGAGTATCTCCGCCGACATTGGTTAAATGTCTACCCGTCTCTTCCACTGCCTTAAACCTCACTTGGGAAGCGCCTACCGTTGTGGACGTCATGGCATACACAGTGCATTACTTCTTCACAGGTATATTTTTCAATATTAAAATATACCACTTTAGTCATAATTAATAGTATGTAACTTTAAATTGCAGATATGCAGTAAACAATTTTCATAGATTTTTGAGGCAGCATTTGGTTCATTTGCTTAACTTGATTTTTTTATAATTATAATTTTTATAATGCATATTATGAACCAGATGCCATCAATTTCATTGAGTTCATCTTATCAAATGATGTGGTTACTTTGATAACTTTGATTACTAAGGCTAACCATCTCTAAACTTAACTGAAGATGAAAATAAATATGCAAGATCTTCAGTCAAGTATAATTTCAAAGTAAAGAGGACTACAGAAGAATTGTAGAGATCAATCCGAATGAGGACACTAGGGGAAACCAACACGGTGCTATAATATCCAAAAGGCAGTCATTTGATAAATTGATTGCAAACAAGGCCATTGAATCTTTAATATACATGACAGTGAAATTGAAGTGTTCAATTTTTATTTTAAAATTACACAATCTACATTAAGGTTTTTAGAGCAAATGAATAAATAGCTACATAATATATTATAGTATTTTTACCATGATTTCTTTATGAAGTTAACTGTAATATTTCTTATCTAATTGCTTTAGATGGTGGTGAAGAGCATTCTCTCATAGTTCTTAAGGGAGACTACGTTTTGAAGAACTTGGAGCCGTATGCCAAATATGAACTTTATACTAAGATTTACGCAAAGCCTAACAGAGCAAGTGATCAGTCACCACATGTTATATGCCAGGGTCAAGGAGGTTAGTCTATTGATTTTCTAATGCATTAATAAATGAAAAAAATAGTTTATATTGTTACACAGTGGTGCTGAATTAGCACATTACATAGAAGACAAGTAGCTCTGCCCACTACCTTGATGCTACCAATTTTCTATTCATCGTTAGTCAGATCTGTACACATGCGGTTGCATATTATACCGATATGTTTATCATGGTCCAAACTTTACTCACATAAACATCCCTCATAAAATCTCATGTTTGCTTCCATAAAACCTAATATGATTTAATGTTTTCAGTTCCCATATCGCTGTACGCGATAGACAAGAGCTCAATGCTGGTATCCTGGCGAGAGACCGCCGCAGCGACCAAAACGGTAAAAGCTTGGAGAATACAGTGGCGACTTATCGATGCCAACTCCTCAGGAACCATCAGCAACATCACTGTCAATGAAAATATCACCACACACATTATTGAAGGTTTGCTATGTTCATATTATGCTATTTACCCTTGCATATTGGTTACATGTTGTCTTTGTGATGAAAATATTGTGGCAATTGAATAAATAATATTTTAAATTCCAGATATCTATCCATTGATCGATTACGAGTTCCGCGTGTTAGCATCTCCGACCGAAGATTGGCTCGAACAAGATCTTTCGCTCATTCATTGGACGGAGGGAGAAAAGGCTATTCCACTACCCGCTTTTGATAAGGGGGCGCACTTCGAAGGGAAGGGAACTTTGCCCGCCACAGCTAACAATAACAGGTGAGTCACATTTTATTACTAAAATTTCTCCAAATATGCAATCATGCAAATATCATTAGACCAATCCCCACTCTATTGAACTCACTTTATCTAACTAACATCAGAAAACACTGTGTCCCTTTTTGCCACACATATCATTAATTTTGCTTTTTTAATCTTATGGGTACTTTTATTCTTCTATAATATTTTGAATATACTTCGTCTTTTTCTACAGCATACAAATAGTATAATATATTATATTGATATATATTCGAGGTTATTAATCCTGGTCTGGTTTCAAAAATACTTTGCACTTTCTTAAAAAGTTGCAATTTTTCAATATAATGGGAGAAAATATTATTTTATCTACAGATTTCTAATCTTTGCTCTACTAAACACATTCACTTTTGTTAATGACTTTTGATAAATGATTTCTTATACACTGCCTCAAAACTTCCTCATTTGTAAATTCAACTGACAATTTCAATTTGTAGGGATCCCGACGAGTTATCGAATCAGAAACAAGAACCAGTGACTGCTGTGCTCGACGGAAGTCAAATGCAACCAACTCACGTGTCAGCGGAGGCAACAGGCCCTCGCTCCATGAATTTGACGTGGAGATGTGACGCAGCCGAGTCCAGCTTGCACGGATGGATCTTCGTTGTGTGCTTTAGCCGACAGGATGAAACGGGCGATGAAATCGATGAAGAAAAGTACAAAGAAAAGTGTACTGACAGGTTAGAAGAAATTGTTACATTCGGATATTTAACTATCATAGATATTTCGAAGTAGTATTTTTATTCATAAAACTACACATAATTTACATACCGTGTTTCCCCGATTATAAGACCCAGTCTTATAATAATTTTGCACCCAGAAAACGCACTAGGAGCTATTTTTGGGAAAATCCAAAAAGACAAAACAAAGTTTTGTTCTCTCGTGGAAATAATTATAGAAATCCATATTCAAGTAATCATTTGTCTTATTTAATAGTACACACAGTACTATAATAACAGAGCTCACATTGTATTGTTTACTAGGTTTTATTTTCGGGATATCTTATATTAAAACCTTTTTTTTAAATCACAGGTCGTAGGTCGGTGAAATTATAATTCTTCATGTTGATTAGTTGTATTGATAGCTATTTTGATTATCACACCATGATCAAGACTAAGACTACAATTATAAATACTGCATTAATACATATGAAATTATCTGGAGTTAGCGACAAAAATAAGCAACATACATTATTGTATTACAATAAAAATCAACCATTACAAAATGGATTTTCAACTAACTTTGGACCAGCAAATACAATTAATTATTTAATAATGAAATCATTTCTAAGTAATATTAATTATTACAAATAACAAATACACAGCAAAGTTTTTATTATAATTCTTCTATGGTCTTCAAATGACTATTAGTTGCTATGGTGTATGTATGTACATATTTGTGGCTTCCGAAAAGTTCATCGACAACAATTCACGGACTGGAAAGTTCACCGTGCCGCAATTCGTTGAATGGATAATTTACCGATTCTATAATTATGATTTTTTATTACAATTGAAAATATTATACAGTGTCCATTAAATTATGGGTCATAATTTACCCACAGATTCCTCACTTAAAAAGAAGTCCAAATACTTTGATAAACTTGTGGTTAAAAAAAAGTTGGCCATACTTATATTTGTGATATAGACTTGGGTATGATGAAATAATGAAAGCATCGTTTAAAACGTATTTCTTTTCTGTTTTTCAGTTTGACAAATTGGATAGAAATAACCGGCCTGGATCCAGGAAGTCTGTATTCTTTCAAAGTTCAGGCAGTCATGCAGAATCAGCAGACCAGAGGACCATTCAGTGAAATCGTTACAGCTCACACCAAACAAGACAGTATGTTCGAAATTACCACATATTTGTAACTTATTAAATGTTGCTTCCAACAAAGTTTAATTATAGAGCTGCTGGAAGAAGGATCCTACCAAAGAAATTTCTTTGCGTCTTAACAGTACATGAGATATTAATATGATTAAACATTCGTCAATCTGACAAGTGAAACTAAATCAAAGCTTTTAATAAATGATATATTATAGTAACTTCTGTATGTAGTAAGTCACCGAGAGAACCATACCTATGTGGGCTTTAGTGTATTCTAAGATTCTGTCCAGATGTGTCCAATGCTAGATGCATTTAGTTTTGGACGCACACAATCTCTAAATTGAGCTTGCATTAAATGTTCTCTATCTTATATATGAGATTTTCACCTGTCCTTCAATTTATGACTTACAACATGTAAACTAATTTTATGTATTTTTCCAGTGTCAAGCTCGGTAACTGACGTCCGGTGGTCAGTCCTCGATGGGGGCGCTGTCAAAATAACATGGACACCTAACAAGAAGCTCCTCTCTGTCAACAAGTATCGGGATTCACCCATCAAGAACAGTACGTCCAACGACACAGCCGTACCGCCTCTCACCTACACAGTGTACTACAGTCAGAATGTTCTCGCTCCGTTTACCAATTGGACCGCCACCAATGTTACCAACAATACGCAAGTTGAGGTGAGCCATGGGTAAAGTGTTACCAACAATCAACCAAATATTATTTGTTTTATAAAGCATTTTTCATTCAGTATTTTCATCATGATTTATCACCCTTTAACCAGAATGTTTTGTAGCAATATTTTCCTAAAGCTTTTATCATTTTTGGTTTTACAGATCTTGGTTAAATTTTATTATTATCATATGAATTCTTTTACTATATAAATTGTTTACCTGGTGATGGATAGTGAGTAACCAGTACTTAAACATTATTTTATTTATATATATACATAAGGAAATGATTTTTATAGCTAATTACAATCATAGTTTTTTCACTCAAAACAATTTATAAATTTGAAAAAAGTCAGTCTTATTATTTTTTTACATGCAGTCTAAAGATAAAGAAATACCAAACTTTATTTCCAAAAATTAATTCATACTGAAGTTTAGAAAATTCAAATAGTAAAACGCTGTTTCATTGACAGTTACACGGACTGAACATAGATGTGGCATGCTACGTGATGGTTTCATTATCGGGAGAGGATCGCGGGACAGTTGTCGCCATTCCTCCAAAGGGAAAACTGGATAGCCCCCTTCGCAATATTATTCCGGACTCTTCATCGGATTCTAAAGAAACATCGGATGATCAAAGCTTTGGTAAGTACATTTTGCTAATGACGTTTTTGCAATAAATTATTTTTACTATGCCAATGTACCATAAGCAATTTTCAAACTAAAATTTATACTCATTGCATAGCTATGTGTCCAACTAGACTTAGGTTTGTCAATTTTTAAACAGTTGATCACGCCGGGAATAAGGCATTTCGCTGCCTATTAAATGACTGGCTTTTAATTTATTCCAGCAAACCAATTTTACTTAAAAATGTAAGATCATCTCTTCACATCAGATAAAATTTCATATGCAAAATCAACAAAAATAGAAGTTCACTCATACATATATCATACACGCCGGGCAGTGTAAGAGACACTGAAACAGAAACAGGGACATTAGACCGTTAAGTAAACTAATGGTACAGATTATATTGGCCAAACATACTCGTGTTTCTCCGACGGAAACGATTGAACAGCACCCAAACGTCTGTTAAAATCTTTATTAAGCGGAGTGTTGTCTCATTTAAATTATGTATTAGTTTGGTTTTATTTTCAAAAGATTTGGCCCAAATAATTGACTCCCCACACTAACCCGTGCTTCAATTAAGCAGAATCGACTGTATTTCCAAATAAATTAATTTTCTTAATGATTTATTGCAATATCAACTTAATTATTTTTTCTTTGAATTCGACTCAAATATTAAATAACATTCAGAATTTGCAGGTTAACAGAAGTTCTTACAATATATTTTGTTATTGTTGTTATTTTGTTATTATATATGTATGTTGTTTTTTGCAGGCATAATACTGGGCGTTGCACTGTCTTTACTGGGGATTTTCGTCTGTGGCGGTATTATTGTGTGGCAACACCGCAAGCTCAGGAGAGATCCTATGGCTCCACAACCATCTCAATTGAGAAGTAACCGGTAAGGATCTAAATCCATTTATCTAAAGACAGTCTACTGATCCTACAGTGTGGATATATATAATGTCTTAATGTATTATAGGATTTCTATAAACATTAAAAACACGTACATTTGTCATACAGCAATGGGATCTAAACCCACAACACCTAATTCATTGTCAATTGAACAACAAACCATACTTTTTTTTACCATGTCGGCTTTGATAATGGAACATATGAACCTCGACAATGTAAAAATGACCACTTCAAAAGTAGAGTATATGGATCTCGGAATTGTAGACATTTTTTTCATAATAATTGGCTATCAGCCAATTGCTTAATCCATTAGGTAACTATTCCTATATCTTTGGATTTTTAAGAACGCTACCGCTATGGAATTTTTATTCACTACAAATGTAATTATTTCATGTGCATAAATGAGTATGATGATAAAAAGTTTATTTCTCTCTTTTCTCTGTGTTATCTCTGTCTCTAGCCATTGTCATTATCAATGGACAACTGCATTTGATCCATATTCTTGTATATGATTTTACCATAAAATCTAATACACATCGAATCCCGTTATAACAAAACTCATTGGACCACTCTTTTTGTTTCGTTCTGCTGAATGTAAAAAAAGTATTATAACATATTGTATAAACGTTTGTTTGGGACAGCAAAGAATATTTGTTTTACTGGAAATTTTGTAATTAGTATTCATTACAAAGTGATTTCATCTGTAACAATAACTGGACCCTAATGGTCAATAAAGCAAGTGTGTCCATCTATTGCCAAAATATCATACTTTAACCATTTTAATCTTAATTATGGCAGTTTTTAAAAAGTTGAATATATTAACCCTTTGATATTACTTTTCAGAGTTGCCAGATCCGATTATGAATGTCAAGAACTTGTTGGTGGTCCACCTCCTCACATTGATTCAAAAGTAAGCAAGCATTATTCGTATTTGCAATATTTATTTAGGGCTATTTGCCTTTATAATCGGTGTGATCGATTTTATTGTCCGTGTCTGTCTATTATTGCCTATTGCGCTGTTGAAGTATGAAAAGTTATCAGTGTCCTGTAGAGTTGTTGAATGTTTTCAGGGGGGAGTAGTCTATATGAACGGGGTGACCTCTGTTCCGATAAAAGGTCGTGGTGTCGGTGAGCCGTTACTCAATGGCCATGTTCACATTACAGAGAATCCCCGAGTGAGTATCGTCTGACGCCCATGTTAACACATTTTCTCTTTTTTTTTGTTTTGATAGACTACTTTCCTTGTGAAAATTTTATATGTATCAAACACCCACCGGTCAAATCTCACTGTAGTTAACTTGTAGATTTTATTATAATGCATATTTTTTAGCCGCAAATACCATTAGTATGATAATTTCTTTCAATAAGTTTGGCTACTGCGCTAATAGTACTCTGTTGTAGCCTAAAATGTAGAACTCTTCCCAAAATTTATGTTGATAAACACTAGTTTTGTTTGCCAGAAAAAGATGCAGGTTTCTTGTAGCTCAAAATTTTGCAATATCAAAAACTAATTATGAATGCTGTTGAATAAAATATCGTGACATCATAAAATAACATAATTGCCATAATAAATTTAACTTCATCCTTAAGTAAAACTTTACCCAATATCAGATATTATTATTTTTACAAAATAGTTGATTCATATGATCCAATGAATTTTGCTATAATGGAATTTGACCTGTATTCTTAACCCGCTGAAGACATATTTAACACATTGAAACAAGATTGAATTGCAAATAAAATTTGAAATTAAGGCACATAAAAATATTGAAAAAGATACTTTGCATCCGCAGCAAAAGTAGCTGATCATGTATGTGAAGCACTTAAGTTAGTGCATGTAGTACAATGAACCACAGATCAGACCATAGTACAATCTTCTTCTGCCGTATCTACTCATTACGTAGAGCATATGGCGCCTCCAAGAATTTCATGTCACCCGCCAGACCATACTAGCATCCCTTAATTCTGCAAATGCACCCTATAGATGGTACCCACCGGCCTTCCAAGACGCGGGAATCTCACCGGTCGGAAAAAAAGACAAACTTTCAGGCTTTCTCAAGGCATCTTCAGCACATATCCCCACCTGTTCCAGCACCACTGCATAACTTTTAAGATGACAGGAATAGACCGTTCGCTCCCTTATCTCCGCGTTGTTCATAAAGACAAATCATCTCACCCCCCAGTATTTGACGCAGGCGTCTGACTTCAAAGCTCAGTATACGATTATTCTGAGTATTTTTCAAGTGCCGTGATTTGTTGTAGTATGGCAACATCGGCAGTATGCATGCACCAAACAACTTACATTCAGTACAGACCGAGTACCACCATGCCACCCAGACAACCTACATTGAGTTTGATTGAATTATAAGACATATTAAGCAAATGCTTTAAAATATGTCATTGATTATTAATTACTGTGACGTGTCTCAGTGTTGCCAAATTGAAGCAAATTTTTATGTGTTCAATGCCATTATAAGTTTGGCACTAAATGTTTTCAGTCGGTTAATAATTTAGTCTCTCACCTGACATATTGTGTTTTAGAACATTCCATCACATAAAATATATCATCATAGAAACAGACACTGTGGCAGTCATCTATTGTAATATTTTACTCATCACGTATGCCCTAGTACCAACAATTATATATGATAGAATTCTTCCGATTTGGACTGAAGATGATCCATCCTCTGTTATATAATTAGAACCAGAAGAAGAAACTCATCGATCTGTATCATCTCTGTCTGTAAATCATATTTTAGCTAATTTTAGTGAAGACACTTGCTTCCATACTGACAAAAAGGCGGACATCTCTAAAACAATTTTGTTATTGAGCAAATAAAATTTGGACAATCGTGAAATGTTAGTTTAGGTGTGAACATCATGTCTAACCAAATATTTATTTTTTATCATTTCAACTAATTGATGAAAAATCAATTTCAATAAATAAAAATTTAGCTTAGCTTTATGTCCTCCAAAAGCTAGGAAACATGTAACTTATATTTAGGTAATATAAATTTATTATATATCTTGAAACAAACTTTTCAGAGATGTCTCGCTTTGGAGAAATTATGTTTTTCACTCAGGTGTATTTTTAAATGCCAAATCGAATTTATTCTGTGTTGCCACAATTCGCCATAATTGTAAGGATAGTTAAACATAACTTAAGCTGAGTATTGTAGTATCAATTTATGAGTCGTTTGATGTTACATTATCAAAATTAATTTTAGCTATTTTAGTACACAAAACAGCATGAAATTGTAACAATATGCTAGTCAAGATATCAACTGCCAGTTTTTTTGTCATTATTTATTTTAAGCTGTTCTATAAATCAGTCTATCAATTTTATGATATAAATGGGCTAGTATTATAAATTTGTTATATTTTAATTTCAACTATTTCTTATTTCTAGGCGATGGCTAAATAACTTTGCTAATTTTTTTTTTATTAATTGACCAGTTCTCATCGAAGAAGCACTTGCCGGCCATGAATGGAAACTGCCGCCCGCTCCTACCGAAGAAATCATATGGACCAATAAACGACGGAACATTGGATGTTTCCAGATATGAAGAATTACAGGATGTCACTGTGGAAACCGTCCTTGAAAACGACCTTACTTTGTCTGTTTCCAACCTGGGGGCGGACAGTACTATGCCACTCGATTGTGAGGCCACAGAAGCATACACCGGTATTTCTTCTGAACGTTACCATGCTAACAATTCAAACGACCCTCGGGTCGATTCTCATATTTCTAATTCAAATACTATAGACCTCACCGACGGTGTGTCAGTACACGTAGATAAAAATTCAAACTCAGAAGTTTCAAACGTTAATAAGGTAAAAGAATCTATAAAGAATGACATGTTCGATGGAATAAACGGTATTTCGAAATCTGGTGCTAAAAATTTGTACGATAAGGAATGTATACCTGGCAAATATGGCGGTAACCGCAACAAAGTAGATAATTTGAAAAACAATTCATTGTTAGATGCCATCACCACATTAGATTATCGAGAGAATGGAGGGTCAAGGAGACTGGCCCCCGCTTTGGGCTCTGACGGATGACGGGAAAGAGGGGCCTCAGGGCTCCATTAAATTTAGGTGACGTAATTACTCGTTCAGCAGGCGGCTGAGCGCACACGGTGCAGAGAAAGAGGAATGCTTTATTGAATGTTTGTGCTTTTTAGTATGTTGGAAAATATATTTGTGGAGAGTGACGAGTATTAGTTAATAGTATGATTTAAGTTGTATTAGGGTAACCCGAATGAATCCTCATTTATCCGACCGCTTTTGCGGAACCCCGACCGTTTGAGATCAACTCTTGTTGACCACTTCAGTGTCATATGTTCCAAATATACCGAAAGACAACTATTGACTAACATGCATAATAAAACGGTCTATTAAAACATATTAATAGTTGTCGATTAATTTGAATTGTTTTCAATCGATAAACAATGACAACTTTTCATACTAAATTTCACATGATCAATGTTTGACTGTTATGAGTTGCTGTTATTCAATAGTTCATCGTCAGCTGTGATACGTAACCAAGAAGAATGTGTTCATGCATTTCGACTATGTTTTTCAAAGCATGTTCATAAAGCAATACACTGAAGTGGTTAAAATGTTTAAAGATAATATTTATTAATTGAAACAGTTGTGTTTGATATTAAAATTATGACTCGTTGCTGATTGATATTTCTGACTTTCCGTTTCAACCATCTCTTTAAATGCTTGCGGCTTTAATTTTGCATACAATTTCATTTGTCCTGTTAAAATCGTACACCTTTTCTAGACATTTATTGTTTTTATGCCAAATCAAACATCTCCGTATAGTACAAAACAATATTCATTCATAACATCTCTTGGTGTTTTGAGAAGTCAAATATTTGATCAAACTTAAACTGAAGTTACCGTAATTAAACACAGAATACATATATTATTATACAATTTTTTTTTCACATGGCTTGTTCACTTTTTATCTTCTTGTAAAAATTTGTTAATGATAACGAATGTACAAATAACACTATTACGCCAATAGCAGTGTTCAATACATTGTCAAATCCAAAGAATTTTTAGTTCTACCTCACTGAGTTTATTACATTCATTTTTCAAAAACCAATGAAGTCACCCGCAAACTCATGTTTCTGCTGATTTTGTTTTCTAATTATTTCTGTTTCTAATGTAACTTCACTGTCAATAGTATGGCTTTAAAACTTCCATAGCTGGGTAAATTGATATTTAATCAAATTATGCAAAATTTATTAAAAATGCTAAAGAGATAATACTGATATTGAATTATTACATTACGGAGATGTGTGAAATGGATTATTTTGAAGCTACATAAAGTATATGGATGTGATAAAACTGAATCTATTTCGTTTACACCCATAAGTTTTATAAACTCATTTTTTTCCATTAATATTATTAATATAAACAATTATACAGTTCCAAGATCTGTTATTCTCAAAGTTTTGAAATATCTGTAATTATCCCTTCATTCAATGTTCACTTTTTCCTTAGTCCATATGGTCAATTTTATAAATGTCATATATTAACAATATTTTTTGGTAACACTGTTTGGGAAACACCGGACCATTTCGATCCAACGTGAAAAATCTCTTAAATCCCTGTGGCCAATCTACACGTCCTTAAATTGAAATTGTTTTTACTATTACAATAATGACATTCAATTATCCCTAAATGAACTGAATGACAACTAGAATCCATTTGCTGTTCCATTTCTTATTTCACCAGCCAATCCACTTGCATCGTCCCATATTATAGCAGCTTTCATAGCTCTACCAAATATAGTGTAAATGATATTAGCGCCTTTGTAGCTTACTGAGTCACAGATGCAGAATCCGATTTGCATAAAGAAGACAAACGAGATTGAAACTCTCTTGAGGTATCCGACTTCACATTTTTTTTTTTACATTATCATGGACAATGTTTTACCACCGTACCTTGCAAGTATATATTCATGAAGCTAATCATACAAATGTTCTAAATCTTCCTTAGGTACTGTGACTCGTTACTCTATAAAGCAGCATCATTAAAATGCTGGTATTTGTTTTTACATTGTATATTATCCACACCGGATTATGGAATATATGAATCTCTACAATGTAAAGATTGGCTGTCATCCATTCGTCCAACTTATCGGACATCAAATTCCATATTTTCACTTTTTATGCTGCAGCAGTAACGAAACGATATGGATGTGTGCATTCAACTCGATCACCGAGACAATGCCTACCGCTCACTAATTAATTCAATCAATGTGAATGTTTTCATATATCAGTTATAGTAGTTAAATGCCACAATTTCGGATAGTCATAATTCCCAGTACAGTTCACCAGTTTATTATTGATGTTGACTCAAATTCTTTGACCGTAATTTTGATTTTTACGAATGTTGTAATATTTATTAACACCGTTGAGAAACGTCGCGTATTTCATAATTTGTATGTTTTCATGTTACGAATTCTATACATTGATGTTTAAGAGTAAATAGGTAAGAAATTAAAATAAAAATCGATTGTGAGATTTAACGGTAACTTTACAATGTCTCTTGTATATTATAAATATTAAATGAAAAGCTTTTATGACCAATCATTTTTACATCAAGAATAATATATAATATAAGTAGTCTTAACGTGTCTGTTGAAATTTTTCCATTCAAACTAGCATCTCTAAAAATTTCTGTCCATTATTATATTTGTTACTTTATTAGCAACGTTTTATTCCTCGTATAAAAATTTCTTTTATCGAACGTCCTATGATATTTTATAAACACCTTATCTTTTGACAATGGTCAGATGATTACATTAAATCTATCAAAATTATAATTATAAACGTTCTAAATCTCGCTATCACTCTAACTATTTGCATATCCATGAAATAGCTATTGAGTTCAGATTTTTCAGTCCATGTTTATATTTATAATTTTGACTAACTGAAAAGTTACAGTAAGACGTTTACAAACCTTTATCTTAAAATTCAGTGTAATATTCCCAGTAAATGCTGCAAAGATAACCATTTTACCGATTTATTACATTCAATTACCATTTATTATACTTTTAAGTCGAAAATAATAGGGATAATATTTTAAAATTGTAGTTTTTTCGATTAGCAATAATTTTAAACTACAATCCATGTGTTATTTCAACGATCTGTTTATTAAAAACGATTAACTTCCGTACAACATTTTGATAACAAACACCATTGCAGATCACAGAAATAATTATTGGCCGACTTAACTTAATTTTTTCTTGAATTTTCATCGTTCAGAAAAGGTTAAATGACTCTCATGGCTACTTGCATGGCTTACATCAAATCTAAACGAGTCTTGTGTTCTGTATTGGAACCAACCCCGAATATCTACATTTGCTTTAATAATTTCCAAAAAATTAATATGAGTTTGCACCAACGGTACAAAACATTACTAATTAACGTTATTAATGTCTAATAACTATTAAAAACTTTTTCTTTCAATAAATATTGTATTACAATAATCCATTAGTTACACATCTTACCAATTCGAAGTTTTGAACTACACCACTGAAACAATCTTGTGTTATGTTATTGTTACTTGAACATAGGGAACGTCTTTATTTTACTCTATTTTAAGACTGAACACACTAATTTATCAATAATATTGCTTTTCCACATCACTTTATAGCATAATATCCTATTACAATTTTTTAATTATGTTATTATAATTACTTTTCTATGGCAAAATTATTAAAGGCAGCACGCAAGTAATATTATTTAAATTTCAATCAACAGTTTTCTCACAAAACTATATAGGCACTCTAGTTTTTTTTTTCTTTTAATTATTTAACTACCGAATGTATCTTACCCTAAAGCTTAGACGTTTACATTATATTTAATTCATTTACATTATTATAATTAATTAGATTAGTCGGACGATTGCGGGTATATTTCAAATTAATTAGACTTTTTTTAAATATGATATATATATGATTATTTTTCTTCAATTATATTATTTTTGTTCCATTTTTGGTTCTTCGTTTTTTCTTATTTTTTTCTTTTTAATAGGATTACATCTTATCTGTAGGCGGTAATAACAAATCAATAATTTAACATTAAGTTAACATTAATATTTGCACTTTAATGTTAAGAGTTAAATTATTCAGAAAATTCTTAAGTGAGTATTAAAAGAAATACTCTGCTGAAATAATTGTTTATGGTTTTCATTTTTCAAAGCAGATCTATTCACGGCTTATAGTACTTACATCCAAGCAAATAAATAGTATTTCAAATATCACCTCCATATTATGTAAAATATGTATTTATTTACATAACCCCAATTCCTTGATGTCTGCTTTTATTGCACTCGAACGGATAACCAAAGTCTTTTATTTAAAAGAAGGACTAATGGAATATATCTTCTAGTTAACTATAATTTGATTAATAATAATGTTTTTAATTAATTGTCTGGTCTTTTGCTTTCGTCTCCAGCACTTGCCACATCTCCACACTCATTATTAAGTTGGATACAGTGGAGTAGCAAACGTCCCAGTGTCCTGATTATTTCAGGAGCAATTTCCTAAGACCTCGGTTGGAATGTATCATATATGATTCCTATTATAAGCATTGTTGAAAGAAAACCTTCTCACTCTCTGAAACATGCTGCTAATATTTTGTAAGCAACAAGTTAAATCCAATAAATAGTCGAAGCTCTTTCCTTTCAACTCAAATACGAGGACAATGCCAGAGGCAATGATTAGCATTCTGCAGTTCGCCACCTAAGCAAGTAGAAGGTTCTATAGATAGCTACGGGGCAAAACCACAGAGACCATTAAAAATAATCATTTTTTTCCACAGTATTGCAAGCCGACCAATATATAATACATTTGCAATTTTAACCATTTTTTTTATTGTCTATTGCCTCAAGTAATCATAAACATAAATATTTATCTATTTTTAATGATGAAATATAATTATTCTTCCCTAGAATTAAACATTGTAAATTTTTCTCTTAAGTTATAGTTAGTATTTAAAAATTAAAATATATACCTCATTTGATTTAAATGTTTATATTATTATTGTATAGTCAGTTTTGAGGAAATACGTTGTATAATTATTATAGCATTTTTATCACTGCATTTATTTCCTTTGTTTACCTCATTAAATATTCATTTATACCATTCTTTCATTAAGATATGTAAATAATAGTTAAATGAAGTTTCATTCTGGCAATAATTTACCAAAAAATATTTTTTTATAACCCATGAAGGTAGCTAGTTCCAATATAAAATTTTAAATTATTAAATCAAATAAAAATTGCTTTTTGTGCACTACCTTGTCACAAAATATTTTATTAATTCCTTATCTTGTCTCTCCGAGGTTAAGTGAATGTTAAAATCAATTATTCAAAAAAATCACTAAGATCGTTCTTGTAATGTCCAGTGATACTCGATTATATAGAAAGTTAAAAAATTGAAACAGTAGACAAACAAATATTACAAACAATCTCTATAAAATCGCAGTACGACTACCTCCATGGAATATACTCACAAAGTCCCATACATTATTAGTTACAAATCTTCTCATATATTACGTTAATGTCCACGGTTAGTTTTGTACAATTTTATATGTAGTCATTATGGAATTCCACCAACAAATGACAGTACAAAACCATCAATAATTATTTTATTATTATATAATAATTACTTATCTTTTTATCTCTAAATGACAGGCAGACTATCTTGAATGATTTTATAGTTTTGTTACGATACTTCGTAAACTCTTTTCGAAGATTTATTAGTTTTGTTACAATCTTTTTTCTTACTTCTATATCTACATTTTTTTTTGTCCTATATTTTTTCTGTTACTATTGTCCAATATACTACATGCAGCTGTTAGATTGTTCTTTATTTCTTCAAGCTTCTACCATCCCATTTGAAATAAATTTTTTTATACATTGCCATATGTCCCAAGGTATTGTTCGTCTAGTGTTTCAAACTTATAGATAATACTCAATGCTAAAAAAATCTTTACATAAAAGAATGCAAGGGATATATTATTTATAGAATTTGTATACAGTTCAGTTTCAGACATATCGATGCGTGTATTACCAAACCACAAATAAGATCATCTGAGTCTTTGTTATCTACATTTTTTTCATATGCTAAGCATATGAATACCATTAGATTCTCATAGTATTCCTTTTGCTAGCTGACTTCTAGCATCCTCCTAAATAATACTAGTAATCAAAAGTGTTGCTGATAACATTTTAAATGTATTTAGTGGATGCAGGAATTCAGTTCACTTGAAAGAACCAGATTAAGATTCTTTAAAAACATTCTTGTATGTATTAAAAGCACATATACAATACCAGAAGATATATGATAAACCAAAATACGTTGCTATAGATTACTGTATAAAATATCACCAACGACAATTATAAATATAAACCGTTTTTAAAATATACCAAATAAGACACAATGCTGTATTTTATCCTGTTTCACATTCAATATACCATGTTATAACGTTGCGTGTGGAAAAAAATGTGATGTAGCAGTGTATTATTTGGCAGTTTTTATGCAAGACGTTGCCGTTGGTGTCGTTGTTTTATTTGATTGAATAACTATCATCATTCCACTTTGGTAAAACACAAATAACACGGTATACAGAATAGTAGTTCCTCTGTAGGATTAGATGTTTTGTCACTTGGACGCTTTTGAGATTCATTATTAATTAATTATCGTTTTGTTCATTATTCTTCACTACGATGGAATATAAAATAAGGCCCCCCTACCCCGTACCTGAACACAAGTATATTGATAGTATAAATATTATTTTTTGATAGGTACAATGTCTATGACCATTCATTACTTACCATAGATTAATACCATGCACTATGATTAACAGTATGTTGTAATATTATTATTATTATTATTAATGTTACGATTCGTAAACCGTGCGCCAAGCTTCTGCATAGTTTGGCTCTCGTACTTCATAAAACTAGGCTACGCTAGAATAAAATATGAACTGATTTTATTGATACTTCTTTATTGTGACGGCAATAAAGCTGTGATTAACGATTTATCTATATAAAAAAATCTTTTTAATCGAAATGTTAAGTTCACAGTTTAATTTAAATTAATAAATCGATGGCTCCATATCAGACTATAATAACTCATTTATCACAAAAATGTCTTAATTAACTCTCACCTTACTGTCCCTAAAGATACTATGTTCTGCCTCCTAAGTGTCCAGTAAAAATTGTATATTTAAATTCAAATTATGCAAAATCTGCTAGATCAATTATCGTAATAGCTATAAAAATCATTTTATCATTTATTCAAAGTCAAGTAATGTAAAATAAGTGCAATAAATGCAAAAATACAAGATAATCAAAAGGGACATGTCCACATGGATATCCTTTAG
The DNA here is from genome assembly GCA_022683975.1 of Rhyacophila evoluta. NCBI lineage: Eukaryota > Metazoa > Arthropoda > Insecta > Trichoptera > Rhyacophilidae > Rhyacophila > Rhyacophila evoluta. Next base: position 16,347 of record JAGVSQ010000641.1, on the reverse strand, counting down.
TGACTGATCTAACCGATTTGAATACTGCATCTGAGATGTAATGATAGCATTCATTTGGGTGATGGATGCTACCGTTACCCACATACCAACGTTATTTGATACACACATGCCCATGCCGGTCCTTGATTTAATCAAAAATAATTATTACTGTTGATATTGACCAATAATTTTATTTCGTAATGACATCATTGAAATCATAGGGATATTTATGACAAATGCATAAAGTATTTGTACTGGTCACTTACTGTCTACCACCGGGCAGTAAGAGGAATTGAACAAGATATTAATAATATACTATTTATTATCTGGATATTTTAAAGTATCTTTTCAAGGATATATACAAAATCTTATCTATGAACATAAATCCAAATTTTTTAAAAGTATTTATCAAATAACCATCTTTGTTAGACAGTTTTTGAACCTTGACTGATGTGGAGCGATTGTTATAGTTAAATTATTCTAAGTAAGTTTCATTTTAGACTACAATTTTTTTATCTGCTTATTTCGATTTTCATTAATTTTGAAATTGTGTTTAACACAAGCTGTATACGTAAATATGCATTTTCTTTTTCATTGTAAATATGTCAATTAAACTACACGGCTAGGTTTAATAGTTTAAGCCTTAAACTTCTTTGTTCACTTAATAATTCTTTCCGATAATAATTATCGCAACATAATAATTTTTATTGTAAAGTTGTTACTCATATATGGCTGTCTTACTGTCGAAAGTCGCCTAAAGCTATAATTCTTCCAATAAAGTGGATTTCTCATAAACTCACATCTAAAACATCTGCATTCATATTCGTTTTAGCAATAATATTTAAGAAATCGATTCACTATTTTTTACACTGAAAATATGCTCTGTTGACATATATAAGTTGCCTTTAATCTAATTCGGAAAATTATTAATCCTGATTGATTTAGTCTCTGTGAAAAATTTGTATTTTTATTAATCTAATAACTGTGTAGATATGAGATATTTATGATTAACTAAATTGTTGAGATAAACATCACATAGCACATGTATTCGAATTGAAACAATTTTATTGAACAATTAGTGACACGAAAAAGAAGGAATCAAGAACTACGAAAATACCATCAAAATTCACAAAGTATGGCAACATTATGAGTAACTAAAATAATTAAAAATTATTTTGTTCGCTTATTTCGCAGTTGTAATACACGTAATAAAAAGTATTTGTTAGTTTCTAAAACAACGAGAACACGTTTGTGTAAAATATCAGACTGGGTACGTGCGACAGTTGGTCACCACATTAAAATGTGACTTATTTCAAAATAGTTATGTATCATTCTTAATTATTATATTAAATGGCAATAAATAGTAATACTAATAATTAATGGCTACATTTATATTGCTTGGCAGTTTTGTGAAGTATTTTTTTTCGCAAACTGATAACACTAGCACCTTCATTTTTTCAACACATTCCGGTGACAGAATTTCCAAGTACATGATTTATCACCCAACAGAAATTGCAACTTTTTTATACATCAGCCTATCTAAAAGATTTAAATAATTTTACATCATATGGAGCGTACTGTTAAATTTAGTCTTAAATTTTTGATTATATAAATTAGTATTCGAAGTAATTTGTATGTTAAGGTTTTTAGATAGTGTTTCGTTCTGTAGATAATCGTCAGAAAGAACTCTTGTAAGAATCCTCAACATACATTTTCAACGACTGAAAAATATGTTTGGATGACCAAACTGGCTCAAAATAAACTGTGGAGAAATCCTTATCTTAAAATAATAAACAAAATATACAAAGAATTTCGTTAATAATAAAAAAAAAATGTACAAAACTAATATTAAATGCATTGAATAATTAGATGTAAGATCCTGCATTAATCAGGTCACTGTGCATTTTCTATAAATCTTGATTAGTTTTTGCAGTTGTTTTATATTCACAGTATGTATATGTAAAGCCATATTTGATCCAAAAAAAACATACGCAATATTGCAGTCCAAGATCACAAATTGCATTATAAATCAATAAGAAAATTATGAAACTATTACTTTTCTTATAATAGTGTTGTTGAGGCTTGTATAATTTTACATATTTCAGTCTATTATGTTACCAACATCGTGATGCAAATTGCAAGATAAATCTAGTACTTGGTAATAGTGTCACCCACATTCCTTTAATTCCTTACGTGCAGTGTGCGTGGAATGTGTGATCGTTGTTGTACTTGTTGTATGTTGTTCAAATGACGGAGTGCTTGTTTCTCATTTTTTTAATTCATCTACTCTGCCACCGTCGTTTCTTCAATTTTCTTCACTCTGTTTTTATCCCAAGTTGATACATGGCAGACATGTTTGAACTTGCTCTTTTGCAGCATCAGGCTTGGGGAAACTTTATCTTGCTATATGAATAACGTCTATGATTCAATGGCTACATATTTATGATAGACACAAATATTTTAAAAATATAAAATTTCCTGATACCAAATCTAGATTACAAAAATGAATATAATTTTTTTTTAAATAATTTGCCCGGTAAGCTTTGATTCTCTTCAATTTTGTCTATTCATCTCCTACAAAAGTGGCCTAGGAGTTTGAAAAAAACTTCAAACAAAGCTCAGAACCTTTTCAGATGTAAGACACATCCCTTTGTGAAAGTTCTGAGACGTGTACCAAACGAGAAAACCACTTAAGTCAGTTCAACCAGTTATAGAATCAATTAGACTATGAGATTTTATTACCACAAGATTTCACTTTCTTAACTTCAAAAAATTATAGCATACAGTGAATAGGGCTGATCTTTGCTTGTAAAATCTTCAATGATTAATTTTAAACTTGTATTGCGTGGCAATCAAAGTCCTGGGTGATAATTTCACAACTGGCTCAAAATTATTGTACACTTAACATCGTTACCCCTGGCTAAATGTATTCATAGAATAAATCACACTTCGAATTAGTACTGATTATCAATTTGCGTAATCCAAACATATTCAGTTAATTATTAAATCAAATTGCTATAAGTATCTAAACATATTTGGGCTTTCAGGTGATGGAGAATTTTTATAATTATTTTATATTTCTAGTAAAAATTGGATACACCAAACTCTCTTGTTCCACGCAGTACAGAGTAAAAAGTATACTAAAATAAAAAATAATTGTGGGTATGTTCCCTTGCATAAAAATCAACGGATATCAAAAAATAAAATTCACTATTGCTTAATTATTTTAATTTTAATTTTAAATACTTTTAAAAAGTCGTAACATTAAGATTATTCACAATAGATGAACCCGTTTATGCACATTTGGTACGACATCGCTTTCATCACTTGAGATAACCAGACCCTCTGTAATATTTCTTTGCAAATTTTCGGGTTTACTGGATTAAAACAAAAAAAATTGGTGGATACATCCCCCCAATACAGCATTGTGTATAAAAAAAAACTTGTAGAAAGAGAGTTTGGTGTATATTGTGAAGTTACGTCTACTTTTTCAATATGTAAGAAAGGTTTACCCACGCCTGATTCATATAGTACCTAAAGAAGTTGATATTTTAATTAGAATAATAAGTGAGTTGATGACTGTTTTTATACTAGCGTAATAGTCTTTGTGTGAAGAATGAGTAAATATAGGCATGTAAGTAATCTACATTAGAGTGCGTAGAAATTTGCAAATTATAAAAATGTGAATCGATTCATAGGTTTTATAATAAACTATACTGAAAGTATAAAATTCATGTTGAAATAAGTGGCTTATATTAAATCATCAATAAGAAAATTGAGTTCTGAATTTCAAGCTAATAGTGATGAATGTTTAATTTTATAAGGATTAAAAATCCTTCTGTCTTGTTAAAATTGAATCAGCAGTTTGTTTGGTTTACCATGGGAAAACTTGTAAAACAAATCAGTTGTCAGCCTAATCAGAGAATATCATATTGTCTGTGATTTGGTTCATCTATTTCCTGAGTTCCCTATAATGATGCAACACTGAATCTCATTTAAGCATTGTTTTTTCTAATATTATTACATCTTAATGATTCAAACAACTATGCTTTTTAATTAAAAAATAATAATTCTTTTTAATACAGAATGTAAACGTATATAATTTCATTGCAATATCGTCTGTCCCCAGAGAGTATTTTGTATGAATATAATATCATTTATTCACTAAGTTTGCACTTCTGATGGGTGTTTAAGGGGTACTTTCATGTAAATGAATGTTGCCGCATTACCCATATGCTATTCCCACCAACAATGCAATACCTGAGAAAGAAAAATATTGAAACTTTAACAGTTTCGTTCTTGTTTATAGACCACAAGCAGATTATGGTATTGAATCACCAGTTTGAAAATATCTGTTTAATATATGTATTGAATTTCAACTCTAATAATGTGAGCTTGTGGCTAACAACAATTCCTTAAAAAAAAATTCATTGAGATATTTTTACAGTCCATATTCTACTGTTTTACAGTGAATTTATTCTGATTTAATATGTATATAAATATTGAATCTCATATCCCATTGTTTAACAAGTTTATCTATGTGTTGCCTTTAGCATTTTCAATTTTATACACAGTGTTTAGATGTTGATTCAATTTTAATAAGCCCGATTTTTTCAACTAAGGAAATAAAATTTGATGACCATTGCAACACCAATAGATCTGGAAAATAAATAATTTTGTTTATAATAAACATTTAGAAATGATAATACATGTATCGATTAATGGTGTATGTTTAGTATGTAGGCTTGAAATTAAAAATTAACAATGAAATAAATCTCTACGGTGATGTATACAATATTGTTTTAGGTTAGATTTAATAATTGTTAGGAAAAATGAAAAGGTTTAAAAATGGTGCGAAAAAATGTGGTATATTGAAAGTTAAATTTGGTTCTGAGAAGTCGTGAGACTTAAATATAAATGGATCTTTTATGATATGTAGATATGACGTAGTGTTTGTTTATGTGAGAGAAAAGAATTTTATTTGAATGAAAAATTTAATATTCACTTTAAATATTAATTTAGGATTTTTACTGTTGTGAAGATTTTCATATTCGTAAAGTTTATCGTCTTAAACATGGCTGTAGACCGCTAAAATTATAGATTCGATTTACTTACAGTGTATAGTTTTGTTTTTAGTATTAAGAATTACTTTTTAATTTATTATTCACTGAAAAAATAGCATTAAAAATATGTTTATGAAATAAATTCCGGCGATGTTTTCGTAACTTTTTTTTATCAAATTATCTATTTTATTATGGTATTTCACGTCTCAATTTACAAAAAGAAAAATGCCAGATTGGCGTAATAAATTGTATTTGAACATCTTTTCTATATTTGTAATTTTTTAATAAAAGCTATATTACAGCTTAAATTTTATTCTTAGAAATTTAAGCAAAAGAAATTGATTATTTAGGTCTTTTTATGTCACGTTACTAACCTTACAAGATTTCATTAAAGTGATCGAGTCTTGTTGGCCTAAAAGTTTTACGAACATACCTCAATACAATGTTGTCACATGTCATTATTTATTAATTCTTATCTTTCGACTAATAAGAGTATTATTTCTTGATCTTTCAAAACAAATCTCAATTATTTCCATGTTGATTGTGTTTGGTTTCATGTAAATACTTGAACTTCTACGTAATAATTATATGTTATTTGTTAGCAGTAGTAGAAATTAAATAATGGAGAGAAAAATCACCTCTTAACAAACATAATGGAATGTACAAAGATGATTTAGTAAGAAATCAATATAATTGCAGAAGCCTCTAGTACAATGTTGTAATACATACATAAAAATGTACTAAAAATATTATATTATCTACCCTACCTGATTCAAGATACCTTTAAATAACTCACTGGAAAATGTAAAGCATAGTTTGCAAACCTTTATATAACGATTCATAGATGTCAGTAACTAAGCTGAATATAGATAAAAAACAGAGAAATGTATAAATCTTTAATGTCAACTAACTCTGTATTTTATCTCTATATAAATAAGTATTGTAGTTTTGAAATTGTTTTTGCTATTTGTTAAATTAATTTTATTCAATTCACCCTGAGAGTATTTAAAAAAAAATTATTACAAGCACCTTGATATTCTTTCATGTTTTATTCTCACGCTTCATTGAAATAATTTGTTTTGATAAAATTTATACAAATTTACTGCCCGTTTTTTGCATTTTTTTATATACAAGTGCATTGGACCATGTGTGGATACCGCGGGAAAAACCAGAAATGTTTTCAAACACGCTCTGATATGCCGTGTAGCATATTTGTGACATTGAATAATTTTTATAATAATAGAAAACATTCCCAATTTATTCTCGGTTTCAAGCAAACTAAAAATAATACATTTCCTCTGTTCATGATATATTCAATTTGAAATAACATGATGATCTTGTGATCGTAATTATTTATTATCAAGGATTTCGGAGAATTTTTACCGCAGAATGACATTTGCAACTCTTTTTTTATACTTATATACTGATTTTTCCTGTGCTCATTCATTCATATATATAAATTTATTGTTCTGTTCATACATAAACTGCATCTTTGTTACTGTTTTATTCAATATTTCAGGGAATTGATTACCTTTTTTATTGTTACAATACATTCTCTTGTTACTTCTCAGGAATATTAATATTTTAATATACTTTAGAATGTTTTAAGAAGTCAACGATTACCTCATATATTATCGTGTTCACAACATGTCAGACATATTTTTTATTAATCCTGTGATGACTCATGTAAGAAATTCTACCAGTGGCATCATAAAGGCAGTGCTCCTATGACCAATCATGCAAAATTTTTGATTCTCTCCTGTTTTCACATTGATCATAATTCAAAACCCATTTTTGCGAAAGCTATAGTTATCTATGGTATCTCTGCTCTTTTTTTTATTCCAATATTATATCTCATTGTAATTACATACTAGGACTTATATTATCCAATCTATCTTGGTAATATGTTCACTTTTCAGTGTATTAAAGAAAATTTATGACTTAATTTACTATGAAATTGACTGCCCATGCTTTTTACTGCATGAACTGTCCCATATTTGTATTAGTTCATACAGGTTCTGTATTTTTTTATGACAGGTAGCAACGCAAATATTGTAATGAATTTCATTCAATATATCCAGTTTATTTTTGATTCTTCCTTTGTGAAAGAATAATAAATTAATATTTAACCCTTTCAAGAGTGGGTTTTTTGGCAGTGTATTTTATTTTGATACATTTCGATTAGTATATATTGTCGTTGCACCTTGATACCCAGCTATGTGCACATCTTATAGACAATGCAATATCTCTTATACATGTATTGCTTTGTCTTAAGGTTATGCACCAAGCCGGTTTCGAATGCACAATGATGATATGATAATAGTTACTTTTACGAAAATTACTTCAGAAGTATCCGATAGTTATTTAAGCGAAGGACACACAGTTGGGCGTAGTGATGCGTGTAATACTATGTCCGTACTCTTTTATGGGTTAGTATATTAATGTATAATACAAATGAATCTGCTAAAAAGCGAAACCTGGGTCGAGAATGATGATCTAATATGGAAACGTTGGGAGGTTAATTAATTTCGAGTTTAAAGCGAATTTCTAAAAGGCACTCTCAATTGAGAATACATTTTTCCTAGCGCAGCCCTCATTTCGACACTTGCATTTGATAATATAGTAATGTTAATATCTACTGACCTGACTTATTTATTCCTTAATTTAAAAAAAAAAACAATAGTAATTATTCACATTATAGATAGGTTTTATATAATAAACTATATGTTAATAATATAATTTCAATGAAGATGCCTGTCCTAACTCTAAATATAATAATCATTAATGCAGCTTTAATTTCCTCATTCCTTTTTAGTTACAATATCAAAGTAGAATTAATTGAAGGCAGCAATTGAAAATATACTACGTCTTATTAAAAGGTTATGTCATTTATTTGTTATGCGATATGTAGAGGAAACCAATAATTAAGAAGGCAAGATTATGTTTTTATAACTGCAGTCAAACTCTTTCATAATGAACATGAGATCAAAAAATTACTTGTACAGGAATTTACTATGAACGAATTCTTCAGCCAGTAGTCGAAAAATAAACAGGTGTACTTTTATATTGAAGTTTGCGAGTTCAAATCGTCCTACTGATTACAATTTTTTTTTAAATTCAAAGTTCCAGGATTAGATATCTAGCGTGTAGAGAAACTTGCTAACAAATAAGTTTTCATCTTCTAAAGATAAAGTGGACATCTTCATGCAAATTATGAATTACTAGGAACAATTTATTTTTCATATGAGCAACATAAAACTTTCTGTATGTTATTGTTTTATTTTTATATTACCAAATGCTTCACTTGTGCATCTGAATTTCGTAACATAGAATATCTGTAACCGTGTTCATATTAAATGAGTTTGACTGCACGTGGATTTGTTGTGTAATGTTTACACAAAGCGTCTTCATTGCAAAGTATTAAATAGTTAGCATTATGGGTTTGATTTTGTAGAACTAGCTATTTGTATTACTACATGCATAGTCTTACGAAACAGTGATTTTTTTATTGTTTCGAACCAGTATTCCTAAAAAAAAACTGTATTTGTTTGTATTACTTTTTACAAACGTGTGTGTTTACCAACGTCTACATTATATTTTTATCAGTGTTGAGTTTTTAGTGCATGTAAATTAGTCGTATTTACAATATTTAATTTTCAAATACCCTCTATATTAGCGATTCCCAAATTCTCCCCGTGGCTCAGTCAGTTTTATACATTTACTTTGATTCACTAAAATATTGACTGTCTACAATAGGCTATATGAATAATTTAACATATGTGAATGTCATACAGTTTTAATAAATTCAAGCTTGTAGAGGTGGTACTTAAGTCGTACAACTAGGTTGTCGAAAGATTATTAGGTGACTCAGTATTTCACTATCACGCCCTGGTGCCGAGTCATAATACACCATTTTGGAAAACGCTGTTTTATAATATAATTCAAAACAATTGTATTTTTTTCAATTCAATACTATTTCAGCTCTCAAGTCTATAAAAAAAAATCCTTGCATCAGGCCTTTTCAACAAATTTTTGTTTGAACAGTTATGAGATTTTGATGCAAACAAGCTCTTTTTTTAGTAATTGTATGTTTTATCCTTAGAAAACATATTTAATAATTTTCCCATCAATTCTCTACTGAATAAAGGTGTTTCACAGCTGGTTCTACATCTCTCGGTTGTATGCATTATTGCATTTTCACATACTTTCGTAGAATTTAACCAATCCAATAGCCTCTGATCCATCTCTCAGATGTTTTGTACCTCTCCAGGTCCACTGGATATTGAAAAATTATATAATCTCTTTGATCCATCATAACTCAACAAAAAAACAAGCATTTTATTTAATCTCAATCTTCCTTGTACTTTTGTCATGTTCTATATCGATAAAGTATTCTTTTTTGTAACAGAACACTTCATACTCAATTTCAAAGCAATATTTTTAGTTTGATTCTCAAATTATGCAATACTTCAACATTTATATGGTATAACAACTGATATTTGATATTCTATTGGATTGAAATGATTATAAAGCTAATAAACTGTTACTATTGTGTAATATATTGAAAATATTTAGGGTATTTTGAATAATCAAAAAAATAGATTCCAGTTTCGTAACATCTGTTTTTTTCTACAGAGTGTTAGGATGATGCAAATCTCTACTTATTAGTTTTAATGTACATTCCTTACGTTCATTCAGATTTACATGCAAATGTTTAACTTACCTACCTGAGACTATTCCATATTTTTTTCTCTATTCCTACATCTGTTCTTTGATTGTAATATGGTTTAATATGGTTGAACAGGTGTATGAAATGTTGATCTACCTCAAATGAATTACCTATTATATTATTATTATATGAAAACATGTTTATGTTATATGATTTACGGATCGCCCGACAGACAAATTGTTAAAATGTATTTTTTTCCTTTTGTCACATACTACAGTGTTTGTTTTGTAACATCTTTATAGATTTTAAAAGTTGTGTTTTTTTTTTTCTTTGTTTACATTAATCGTTCAGTTTTGTACGTGTAGTGTTATTTGGTATACCAAAATAATAACTCGATATGATGTGTAAACTAAGAAGCATTTTGATGTTTTTCTGAGGGTTTAAAATTGAAACGTTTGGGGATAAAATTACGATGCACGTGCGCATTGAAATAATAATGAAAAAAAAATTGTAAATCTCAGAAAACTTATCTATAAAATGCTCAATTATATTTATATGAAAAAGTATAATGAAAAGCATAGAATCAATCTTGTCTAGATTTTTTTATACCTTTGAAACTTTTGGAAGAATACTATTGTTCTAAAAGTTTAAATATAAAAATTTGTATGCGAAGCACATATTTTTAAGTATGGCATCCAAAATAAAAATTCAATATGATAACAACACAGGGTTATTGTGAATGAAGTTATAAGAGAATAAAATAATAAATATTGCAATTGTTTACAATCCATACTTTTAGAGTGTAAGACACTGTCATACACAATATTGTTATTTGCTTGTGTTATTTTTCTTTTTTACATCATAACATATTGAATTCACATTGTCAATGTTATTTACTGCCACTATGTACAGAATTTTTAAATTTTATTTCAATTTTTTATATTTAAGAATAATAACAATGAAAATGTACAAACTAATGACTTGCAGTATTATTTCAACTCTCCATCTTACCATGTCTCCTAGAAATGACTCTTCATCAGCCCGTGAGACAAACATATCGATTCTGGAAAGGAAAAAGGATTTAACCCACATAGAACAAAGTTTACAGGAGGCACAAAAAACTTTTATTCAATAATTTTGAGCCGAAGTCTAAACATTACACAGACACAATCTTGAAATGTATGAAGACTAAAACTGGTGTTTTATTTACTCAATATGATATTAATTTAATAAGTTATTTAAAAAAAAAATGATAAGGTGAAGCCCTTTTTCCTGGTTCATAAATTTCACAGGCCATCATTTTTTTCAAACTTTAAAGCTAATTTTAGACACCAATTCGGCATTTTTAGCGTACATCCTTTTGATAGAATGTGTGTTAAGTTTTATACGTTTTGATTATCGAATAAAAGCTATACTCCGACTTTTATAAGAGTGCACATACGTCATAGCGCTACTGTCGATTTACAATCTCAATACTGAAGGTGCGGGGAAGTGTAGGCAAAGCGGAACGATTGCAAGGAATACGTCACAGACTGTTCGAGTGTTGCTAGCCTTGCAACTAATTCAATTTCTTAAGTCTAGCCTAAAAATAAATGATATGATTGTAATGACTTCCACACATCATTGATAGATGTATATATTATTTATATTAAAACAATAGTTCAATTTGTTGGAGATCCAATCTCCCATCTTTCAGTCAAATCCTCACGCAGACAAAGACGGTGACAATTTATTTACAAAAAAATAAATAAAACAACGCAGGTAATGGTCAAAATTTTGAAATTCGTTTTATTCAAAGTATCTTTGTGCTTCAAGATTATTTCAGAATCTTGAAGTTTAATAAAAGTCGTGTACATTCAGCCTCATGGCCCAAACCTTTTAACAATAACATTATAAATAATAAATATGAATTCACTCCTGATTGTAAAAGCCTTGGAATATAATATTGGAAAGAAGGCAAACATGGCATTAATGTTTTGGATGTACAGTAGTACCCCGATATAACGGATCTTGATACAACGGACATATAACGAATAAAATATCCATGAAGAAGTAAATGTGAAAATATTGGAAGAATTTGTTTAATGACCAAGATGCAGGCAAAGATTTAGAAGTTCTTGATTTTTCTAGGACAACACAAAATTATGCTGGAAAAAGTAGTCGAAGGAAATGTTATCCTGGTGTTGGAAGTAAATGAAGGTGACCCTGAATATTACATCATGATTAAAAGGAAAATAGCAGATGAAGTTATGGTCATAGAAAATAAGGATAGCAGTGAAGATAGTGAGGAAGAAGAAACAAGTAAAAAAAAAAATATCAGTGATATGATCATATCTTGACGATCTATAATATTAACGTGTATTGACTATTCATTAGATAACGAAATTCAACCATATTTTTTACAAAAATGCATTCAGGTTACCCGTTTTTATATAGCTGACTTTCGGTTTTAACTCACAATTCCTCATCCACATTAATCCCGTTATATAGAGGTTCTACTTACTGTATTCAATAAAAAAATTTGCAAATTAGCCCCAAATAATGTTTTATTCAAATTTGTATAAAAAGAGTTGGAAGAATATTATGAAAAAAAATTTACACAGAGTGAACCTACAAGGTGGAGATGAGGGTTAATATTTTATTGCAACTGACAATACACGGCTCGAATTTTTTCATGTCATTTACACTCTTTAATGAACTGTTTGTATTATTATAATATCAGTTGTTTTATCAATTTTTGCTCATCCGCCATGAAGGAAATCCAAAATTCTGTGTTACAGTAAAACTACATTTCGATGGCTTAAAGTGCAAATTTGATAAGACCGTTTTTGACAATTTTACAGGAGTGTAAATACATTTGTTTTTGCAATTATTTGATATAAGAAGAACACATATTAAACGATTTATTTGAAGAGCTGCTTGCAAACGACATGCTTTTTACAAATCTGAAGACGACATAGTGGAGTTATATAAATGGAGTTGTCAGATTTTATTGAGATGTTTTTTCATTATATTTAAATGGCTTTGAATTATCAAATTAATACAGAACATGCATTAAACTATTATTGATGGTGTTAAGTCATTTTCAGCCTTACGTGGAGTTTCATTGCATTTTAAGCCATCGATTTATGGAAGAAACCAAATTTTATGGCTACAAGGTTCATTTTAAATGATATAAATAAGTCATCCGTAATCATAGATTAGTAATAAAATTTAACGAAATTTTGTAATAAACAGTTTCACTAAAACTTTCATATAATATTCTCTTCCAAGACAGATCTTAAATCGTTCCATCAAACCATTCCCGAATGCATAAATACATATTCAAAAACGATTAACATGTAGAAATTTGAAAATAATCAAGCTGGATTTGACTTAAAAGTTGACAAAAATTTGAATTAAAAAAAATAATAAAAAACCATTTTTTGAATTAATAATAATATTTTGTAAATATCATGTTTTGAAATTTATTTTTAGTCATACATATTATTTATTGTACTGGATTTGTCGAACTCCTAAATATTCAATGCGCTCCTTGCAAAAACAGTTTCTGTAACAATATGCAAATATTAATTCTTTCGTATATTTCCTCTTCTGAAATAACAATGAAATTCGAAAGAGGACGACGTAATATTTTATACAATACCAATTTTCTCAATATAATGAAAAAAAATTTCACATGATTATTTGTACATCGGAAAAAATAATAATAATGTTATATATCATGAGTAATAAACGAATTTACTTTATTGAAATTATATTTTTTAATGAAATTTATTGAAAGTCATATGTATAATATATCAATTTCGATGCAAAACATTAATACAAGGAGCTATTGAATCAAATTTTAGAGACTCGTTTACAGGGAAAATAATCATATTATTTCAGAATAGAATAGATGTAATGTTATAAATATATTAAAATTGAAAAAACAAAGCTTTTTTGAGTGAAGACAGGTGTATGAAATAAATGTTATAAAAATATTATGTCAATAATAAATATCTATCATAAAAAACATGGCAAATAGAGATATAAATAGAAAATTTATATTCACAAATTTTACGAATAGTTGCCGCAAGTTCAAAAATCTGCATGCCATCGGTTGGAGATTGTTTTGGTCGAGTTCATTCGGTCAGGGCCATATTTTTTAACGTCTTTCTGGTTATATAAACAAAATAAGTTTTACAAAGGAACTTCACAATTAAACGAATACAGTGTAATCTCGATATATCGTTCCCGCAAACAATGTTTTGTGAAATTACAATTAACTTTATTTCTGTTGTTTATATTATATTAACTGGACAAATACAGGTTTCACTGAACATCAATTGACAATATGCAAATTCCACTGAATTAAGTACTAATTTTTAATTAACTAACTTCAATTTTAACCATTTTTAACTATTATCATGATCAAGGAAATGAGTTAAAGAGAATTACTAGAACCTTTAATGAAATCAGAAAAGGTAAGCTACGGCAGTGTTTTTACATCACCGATTCCTTAGTCAATTTTTTCTTGTATTCAGCTTGTCAAATGATTAATCAAACAGATTTAATCGACAGAGACACTGTTTTTTTACTTCACTTTCACAAGCAACAAAATAATATTTGTTCATATAACCAGAATTTATACTGAGGCCACATAAATGTAACAAAACAAAACCGCAACCAACCAACAGTGGGTCAATATAGTTATTATTATTTGGATTTTGACCAAAAATTCATTGTCATCTGTAAGCTTCTTATATTGATAAGGTTCAGAAGTGTACCGATAACTTTCAGTGTCGCTGCGGTGTGAGAACACCAATGACACAAGGACAGTGTAAAAGGTTTCCACAGCTTACCTACAGATTAAAGAACTTGGACTATTCTCAACTCGTAGAATTTGTTGAATTCTCATCAGGGGAAGTACCGGATGCAGTCCTGAAACAATAAATGAACGGTGATTCAAAAGCAGCTTAACATGCTGAATCATGAATGCATGAATCAACATTATATACTACTTATACACTATAAAACTGATAATATGATAGTGTTACTTACATATATGAATCAACAGATAGATAAATATTGAAAATTTGAACAATTTCACATATTTAGTCCATTGTTCCCAAAAAATTTGATTACGAGGGATCAAATTTAACACAAAACTGAGTGACGAGTTGTTGATTTCTAACCTCAGTATTATCTATACTACAAGTCAAATCTCTTTACAATGAATACCAAAATAACAAAATTTCCAGTATAATATATACTTTTTGCTGTCCCGAACAAGCGTTCATAAAATTTATATCTGCACTACGCTATGAATTACACTTGTCTCCCGGTACGAAAGTTAGTATGAGCGCATCGAAACTGCTTATTGGTGGTTTAATTCTTACATGTGCTAGATTTTAAAAAAATCTAAAAACGCAGGACTGGATGTCTATTGGATTGAGCAGTTCCTCGATAACCAATTCTCACGAAAAATAATCTGTCAAGACATGTCTTCACAATGTGTACATCCACATACTCCATTTTTAAAGCAGACATGGTAAAACAGAAAACACGCTGTGTCTGTCTGTCACAAAATGTCTTCGCAAACGGTGAACAGTAGATATTTGAAACTTTGTTACAGATCAATGATGTATTCGACAATTTAAATAGTCAACGTACTACAAGTGTTAATTTTAACAGGAGATTGAATTAATTAAATTTTAAAACATAGAAAACATTGATGAGTGTTTTTTACATGCGACTTTTAACATGAAAAAATATTTCAGTCTCCACTGTAATTACAATCAATTGTTGAAGCATTATGTGAATTTCTCAAAAATATTATCCATAAATGTGTTAATTCATTCTCTCAATTTACAATTCATTTTGTCTAGTCTAAAATATATGTTAACGAACGAAGGTATTTCTTACGTTTTTGATCCCTGTTTGAGACTTTTAGTGTGTGTTTTATATTCTAACAAGATTCCAGGCGCCAAGTGGAGCACTCTGCGCAGGGTATCTCTGATCCGTGTACTCGCCACTTGGTCTGACGATGTTTTGTGCCAGATAGAGATTATGTCTTCCTGCAAATTTCATTAAAAACGGTCATATTAAAAATTTTAACAACTAGATTCCAATCAAGATTGTTATAGCTGCACAAATAAACCTAAATGCAGTTCCACACTTGCTACCATATCGTCACTATAGGATTGGTTTATTGAATAACCAGTCTGTGATTTGAAAAACAAAACCTATTTTCAATTAATTAGATAGTTTACATACATACTATAATTCTATTCTTCCATAATACAGCAATCAAAAGGCTTTAAAAGAATAGATCAAAAACCTTGATGTATTAACCTCTCTGTATTTAAATGAAATTTGATTGTCATCTTCTGCACATTTGACGATTGGTCTATTCAACAAACCAATCCTAAAGCAATGATATGTAAACTAAAGAACGAGTTGAAAGAATAAGCTTGCAGTACTTCGTTCAAACACCAAGGTGAACAAAGTCAAACCCAGCTATAGTGAATCCGAAATAATGAAATTTCTGGTACACACGACTGGAAAAAATAGCTGTGCTCTTGCATTATTTATGAAATTATTGAAACTTCCATTATTGAATGATCAACTTATGTTCCCTAATAGTCCATTACT
>JAGVSQ010000640.1:0-36418 GCA_022683975.1 Rhyacophila evoluta | reverse complement strand
AATTTAGAATTTAAAATCAATCTCCATCAAGCACCATCAGTCGAAAATATTAATTCTTTAATGTTTGAGTTTCTCTGTTAAATACATTTTACGACAATTTCTCAATGTATAGTAATTATTCTTTAAGAAATCGTCGTAAAATCTATTTAGCAGAGTGACTTAAACATTAAAACTCGATTATTTCAAAACTCAATTTTTCACTTTAACGTCTTTTGTCAGTAACACGACGATATTGTATGTATTATAAAAAAACTAAATTGATTCGTCGAAGATATTATAAGATACGTATTTTTCGGAGTATTATAACGCATGTGATTCAATATGAGATACACAACGTCGCTTGTCATTTTTTACGTTTTATTTTTTTTTTGGAGAAATAAGTTTTGTTTTATCTTTTGCAATACGCTGTATCTGAAAATTTTCTACCCACGACAGTGTATAAATCATACATAAGACACAGTATCCGACCGGCGTGTACTGAATGAAATCAGAACAGAGTACGGGAAACCGAATGATCTACGGTATTATCTTATTAGACAAATATTATTTTACAAAATGTCAATTTGATTTTTCCGATTTGTTATATCTTTGGACGATTTATCTAAAAGCTTTTTATGATAACAGAAAAAGCTTTGGTCACAAATCAAAATGATTTTTTCATCCAGATGATTAAACAATTTTATAATATATATTGATTATTACAAATCAGTTGAAAATATCACCATATAACAGAAGTAATCTATTTTAAAACAAAACAATTTGGTTATGGTCCAGTTTTTGTAACAATAAAATTAAAATTGAAATTATTTAGAATTTTTATGAACGTGAATTCTGATTGGTGTATATATTTCAATTAAAATAGAGTGTTCAGAAAATTAATCTAAATTATCAGTATTGAGAAAATAATATTTAAATATTGTTGTGGTAGAGATAGTACTTTTTTCGTAATTGGCACATTGATGAAAGGTTTAAATAGTTGTTGAAGTATTGTTTCTGATATGACTAAAAATTTCAAAGGTTTTATTTTTTTAAAGATAATTAGATTACATTTAAAATAGTTGTTTTTTGGATGTATTTCTGAATCTAAGATAGAGAGTTTGAATTTATGCAGGATTATACTCGTAAGTGTATGTAAGGTATGCTCCATAATTATCCAAACTAGTTAAATATACGTTTAATATTTTTAAGACTTTCTCATTTTTAGGGAAAATGTAAGTACTTACGTTCTACTGCTGTAAAGAATTGCTTCAATTCCCAAAGATTTTTATTAAATTTTAAGATGCACAGTTGGATACACAATATATTTCAAGTTGACAAAAAACCATCGCGAATAATGAAAGAAAAAATAATGGGAATCTAGAATTATCATGAATCAGTTTTGCGCGAGTCAAAAACGCGTCCAATAAACTCATATACTCCTTAGACTATGATCTACGTTAAATAGGAGAAAATAAATTACACTTGCTTTATGAAAAGAAACTGAAACATGAACAAAAAATAAAGATTTCATAAATTGTCTTTTAATTTATTTATAGTAAGGCCAAATTTTTTTTAACCAAACTTATTTATTTAATGCCTACGTGTATCTTTACGTAAACCTTGTCATTTTATGAATAAGCATTATTTTAATCTGAAAACGTAAGATAATAACTCAGAACAATATTATATTCATACTGATAAAAGATATTATTTTCGCACTGAGAACATCCGAATTTCCATATTTCACCAATCAATTTCATCCGAAATAACAAATAACCTTGAAAGTATTCATGAAGATCTGGAAAATTTATTTATTATGTTCAGTCATCGCGAATTCTCTCTTTCGTTAAGTTTCAGGACCGGAAATTCTTGTGGAAATCGGGAAGAAAAATTGAATTGTTGTTTGCCAGGGAATGAGGAAAGTTATAGACGTCGGTGAATGAGTTCAGGCCGTAAAGAATAATTCAAGGTGTCTATATAATGAAATGTCGCACGATGGTCTGTCCATATACAATAATTTACAGCCTATTGTAATAATTAATCTTTTATATTTTATAGAATTTATAATATATATTTCTAAGACATGCGGTATATTTACGCTTAACTAATAAAATAATTGTTATGTTGTTCGAATTTAGCCAGTTAAACTAAATAACAAATCTTATTAGGCCGTATATTTTACATATTGGGTATACAAGACGAGTGTCAGAGCTATTGAAATAACTTAGGTATGCGGCGTCATGCGTGATGATATTTTCATATAAATTGTTTAGCCAAATAAGTCTCCATTTTTTTTTAATTAGCTTTTTTATCATTCTATTTCTTTTAAATTGAGCATAATTAATAAGCCTATTACACTACACAATTCCAAGGTACCCTTACCCTTACTAAGTGCGGTGTAAAAAGCCTTAGGCACTTAAACCAGATACAAGAGACCACGCCCACTCTGCAGTAAGAGCACTTAATATTGTGTAGTCTAATAGGCCTTTAAGTGCGTGGTAACCTAAGTCTTGGTTAATTTATATTTACTCCCGGTGCATTACCGTCGAATAAAGTAGATCGCTTTGAAATCAGAGCTCCGGGATACGTCTGATTGAGACTAGGTGTAAAGAAGGATCGGGTAGATGGTGGACACGTTAGGTAGTTGATGTATGCATAATGTATTCCAATAGTATTAATGAGTATACTGAAATTTTCGTTTAACTGTTATTAAATATTTATTTATATTTGTAAATATTTATTGTTTTAACGTTAAATAAGTTTAATTTATAATTAATATAAAAATATGAATGGTCAAAAACATGTAATGGTAACAGTGGAACAAATTAAAAATATGAACACATTAAATATTAGTCGTGAATTTGGTTGAAATTTTGTACATCTTGAAACATAGCGCATAGCAGTTTTAATTTAAATTTACCAATACTTTGTATTTCTAATAATAATTCAGTAAGACATAAAAATTATAAATTATTCTGAATGTATATTGATAACATAATAATTTACCAATTAAATTTCTAATTTTAGCAGATTGATACTTTTGGTATCAACGATAAATTAATATTGAAATTTTACAGTGCTAAATTTCAAGGTGGCATAATTAATTGCTTACTAACCTGGAATGGAAAATTAACTGTGTTATTTTGATATAATTCTGAAGAATTCTATATATTTATGATTAATTGTAATTATAATAATCATGGGTGGGTGAAATCTACAGTTTAATAATGTAGACATATAGAATTAATACGAAACATTATACAAAGCATCTGTTCAATTACTGTCAAAATAAACAAAGGTGTGTGAAACTCCAAAACAAGTATTAAATAATAATAAAACACACGGGGAAAAACAAAACGCACATACTTGAAGAAATAAAATACACGGGAAGCTTTGAGAAAGCTTTCTCAGGCAAACAAACAAATAAACTTCTATCAATACGTATCGCTTTTACAGAATCATAACAAAGCAGCACACCGAGAATAACATGTTTGCAAAATTCGCAGGACTCCACCTTTCCCATGACTTTAGAAAACATTCGAGGATAAATAAGCAAACGCATGCTGTACGAAAGGCAGCTGAAGATGTGATTAAAATACGACCTGATGTTAACTATATTTTGTAGTGCAATATAAAAATATTCTACTAAGATAAGAAATAATCCAAGCGACTGTTAAGACAGTTTTATTGGATTATGTGCTTAAGACATGATTAATTTTGCTGCGTATTAAATGTTTTTAAATTGTGTCGAGCAATAGCTACTAGTTTTTATAGAAATAAGTTATTAAAGATTAAAATACCTGAATAAGGCACGCTTATAAATATAAAAAAACCAATGTTGATCTGTTTTATAGTTTCATTTATAAAAATAATTTGTATTGAATGATTGTATCATGAAGTATTTTGTAAAACAAATTGATGCTTATTTTAGGATCCAATCCTTATTCCAAAGTACTCATAAAAAAATTATGAACCACGTATAGAGCGAGATTGTTCGTGGAATGTAAAGCGTTATTCAGATTATGTCGTAGTAATTATGATATTGTTTATAAATGGTCTTTTTTTTATTCTTATACCATGTTCGCTCCCGAATTGGAGCATATAGGATCTAGAGAGTGTGAACATATCCACTCCAAATGTGAAGTATATGGATATCCGCAACGTGAAGACATCTTGACAGATTATTTTTCATGGATTTTTTTGTCAGACAATTGATCAACCCAATGGGTATTCGGTCCTGTGTTTTAAGATCTTTAAAATCTGACAGATGGGGACTCGAACCCGTATTCTCCTGATTGCTAGGCGCGCACGCTACTAACTGCATTACCGGGAAGATTAAAATACCTGAACTAAATACGCTCATTAATATAAAACAAAAAAATGTTGATCTATTTTATAGTCTCTGATATCTAAGTAGCCTTTATCGAATGATTTTATCGTGAAATATTTTGTGAAACAACTCGGTGCCAATTTTACGACGCGAAGTTTTTAGAATGCCAGTCCTAATTTTAGTATTCGTATAAAAAATACAATGAACCATGTATACAGCAAGATTTTCGTAGAATGCAAAGCCTAATTAAGGCTATGTCTTTGCAGTTATGATATTGTTTATAAATGGTAGTGAGTAACAAATAAATAAACGAGTGAACTTTTTAAATATTAATCAGCGATATAAATTTGAGTAAAACTTAACTATGAAAGTATCTTCTTTATTAAATTTTCATCGTGAAAAAAATATAACAGGCGTGTCATGCAATACCCAGAAAAGGGAAAAAATGCTAGCAAAAAAAATATTTTTACCGACATAAACCCTTACTACGCATTCAAAATATAAATCCAATATTTCCAAATTGATATTCAAAACCTGCCAACAAGCGTGTGAATTTATTCCTTAGGTACGTTAATCATTCTCAAACGTCGCTGACTCTAAAACGAGGGTGCAAAAGAAACCGATCCATGTCAGTGGACGTTTATTTTATTTCTTGTGTAAGGCATATATGACGACATGTGTTTTATAAATCCTATAAAACGATTGTACGAACGAGAGTGGTAAGGGTGAATAGTTTAATATGACTTTAAAGATGTTTCACAGTGAAAAATAAAAGACTTCTTTATCGTGCAATAACTTAAAAATACTTGCCCCTTCGTGTAATATCAACTCCAAGATATGTGGAGTAAAAACATTTCAACAGTGGGGAGCTTTTTGATAGAATGTTGTTTTCAAAATTATTGATTATATGCAAATGTCCTTATATGTAATTCAGTATAATATATTATATCGAAATTTGTTATTGCTATTTTAAAGAAGAGGAGACATGAGTTAATTGCTATCAAAATGATTCGAATTTTTTTCTTAATTGTAGTGGTATGAAAATCATAATAAATGAGTTTTTGTCAATATTTTATCGTCTAGTACACCGGGCATTCATATGGTGATGAGTTGTTAAT
Organism: Rhyacophila evoluta; assembly: GCA_022683975.1. Classification (NCBI taxonomy): domain Eukaryota; kingdom Metazoa; phylum Arthropoda; class Insecta; order Trichoptera; family Rhyacophilidae; genus Rhyacophila; species Rhyacophila evoluta. Next base: position 30,991 of record JAGVSQ010000640.1, on the reverse strand, counting down.
TTATGGTACTTGATAAGCAATTCAGAAGTGTGTGCAGATGCTAACTAAATCAACAAATTATTTTATGTTACAAATGTACAAAATTAAAAACACAAATAATACTGAGGTTTTTTTTGATATGCCAGATGAAGAACAAACACTGAAGATGTCCTTTTTTATACCATGTTCACTCCCAACGTGGAGCATATGGATCTACACATTGTGAAGACATTCACTCCGAAAGAGGAGTATATGAATCTCCGCAATGTGAAGATGACTTGAAAGATTTTTTTTACTAGAATTGTTTGTCAGACAATTACTCAACCCAATGAGCAACCAGTCCTACATTATCGGATTTAAAAAATCCGACAGTTGGGAATTCAAAGCCGCATTCTCCGGATCGCTAAGCGCGCCCGCTACCAGCTACGCTACAGGGAAGACAACATTATTATAAAAAAAACTTTATTCACACTCTAGTGTAAGTTATTTAATTTTAGTAACGGCTCGGTATAAAGTCATATAAAGAATACGATAATGTGGTAAATGCTGATAGGAAAATATATTTCATTTAATATATTATGCTAATTTAATGCAAGTAATATTTTACCTAATAATCAAAGCTTGAACTAACTCCCCACTAAAATTCCCGGCTAAAAATTAGTATACTATGAATGTTTTCTTTTGAATTATCTATATCAATTTAATACTTACAGGTTATTAACGAATTGTTATAATATGTAATCACCATTAATTTAACGATATTTTTATAAAATAAATTATTAAAGCTCGTGAAAAATCAATGGTTTAATGAAGATGTATTAGAATCAAATGTTTTTATGAATACTGTTGTCAATATATTGTAATGAAAAACAAGGGAGTCTTAGACATTTTACAAATTAAATTCTCTCATTGAACATTTAAAATAATATAAAAAACGAGACAATTTATATACATTTTATTTTTGTAGGCAGTTGGGCGGAGTCGAAGAAATAATGGAGTCAATGAAAAAAGTTGATGTCTCGTTTTGAAGCCAAAGAGAAGCGCGGAAATATATTTTCTGTTTGTATGTCAAAGGTTCAACATGCGAGGTGGAAACGGAAAAGCCAATCGCTGGGAAAAACGGGCCGCTGCGTATTATTAGAGTGAAAGGAAGCCTGAAAATTGAACTGATATACATGTTTTTTATGTCAAGACGATTTGAATTCCTGGAAAAATGACATACGTACTTATAACAATGAAATATAACAAATTTTATTCTATCAATACATTATATATTGTCACATTCAAGGAAACGCTCAACAATTACATTTTTGGCAAACTTAATATATAATATACTGACAGTTTTATACTTCCGAACTCTATCTTAATAAAAATCACTTACATGTTATCTAAATGTTTAAAGTTAGAATTCACAAACTACTTAAAGTAAATATTTGTGCTAAGGACAGATTCACTTCAAAGACCCGTATCTCATAAGTTTTGTCAGTTGGTTGGTTTTTCGTGAGAATTTTTTGTCATACTGTTTGTAACATTTGCTTTATATTATTCAACGAATAATAAAATAAGGATAAAAAGCTGCATGATTATGTGACGTTCACCAAAAATTGTGAGCTTTTTAAATTTTACTGATTAAAAAATGTATCATAGAATTGTTGCATTGTATATATTTAAATGAATTTTGACAAAATGTATATTGTCGGTAATATAGCAGGAACGCATAACTTGATTTTTTGGCTTAAGTCACTTTGTAAAGTGTAGTTTTATTTCTGGCAATTTTTTGTGTCTTAGCCACATTTTGGTATTGACACATACTTTTTATACGTTTTATAAACATATGTGTGAATATAAAAATGTGAAAATCACACAAGAGATTACTTAAAATACAACTATACTTTACAAGGTGACTTAAGCCAAAAAATCAACATACGTGCTCCTGCAATATTGGCGACGATATATTTTAGCAGTAATTTATCCCATAAAATCCATGAGACAAAAGTGATGTTGGTGACAAAAGAATAAATGAATTTGTTTTGTATGACGATATAACTACATTATGTATTGTTCTATAACATTTTTACTTTCCTATAACGTTTTTATAAAATTCTATTGATTTTACTTGAAAAATGATATGAAATAGATAAACGTAACTAGAGTAAAAATCGCGAAAACTTATTATGAGACAATGTAATAAAAGAAAAGATTTCGTGGTTAAGATAGTTCTATGGGTAAGATGTAAATTTATTTGATCGTATAAGAAATGGTATATATTTTTTTTGAATTGAGTGCATAAAACATTTAAATGATGCATTTATTTAGGATTAAGTGAAAGAATGCAAACCTTGGATATACTTCCCTGTCTATGAAAGTAAAAAAAAAATAACCAACGACGCAGCGGTTGAGAAAGAATTCAGCCGAATCCGGAAGAAGGCGTTTACTCTTGATTGCGAGGCTTTTGCGAGCGTAAAATTTATATTATTTTAAATTATTTTCGCTTTGTTGCCCTTCGTACTTTTTAGCGTGGCTCTGCGGGCCAGGGATCTTACATCTTTTTCAATTTGCATACGGCATATTAGTTGAGCAGCTCTGTAATTTTAGTTCTCGCATGCGAGCCACGGTAATATTTTTTTAAATAAGATTTTAGCACGAACTTTCTTATTATTCAAAAAGAAAATTGTACTTTGAAAATAAGCATACCTTTTTCTGAAGTGCGCATGAAATTAAAATTACACAGTTTTTATAGTTCTTGTGTAACGTTGTGTAATATAAATGAAATTACTTAATAAACCATTTAATAAATATAAAAAAACAAAAGGAAATTTTAAAAGGAGAAACTAAATTTGTATACTTGTAAAATTACAACAATTATTAGCCCCAGTAATCATAAGACATAAATGCCCAATGGCTAAAAACATTTAAATTAACAAAATATAAAGGTTCACAAAAACTGGTTGTCAGTCGATATTTATCCAATTTTATACCTTTATTTTTTTTTTCTATCGTGCAGCAACTTTTAAGTTTGAACCCGAAGCTTCCATCATTCAAGCGTTTGCGCTTACATCTTGACTATTGAAAAGACAGTATAAAATTCACTAGTATATGTTTTTATCTGATTAATAAAAAAATTCTGAGTAATATTTGAAGCTGGTTTAGAATACTATTATGAGAGAGATTGAAATATTCAAGTGGTTTTTAAAGATTACTATCATATTATATACATAACGTTTATCGAATTTGTGGCAATTATTGACTCCAATAACTGCTACAATCTTTTCTAATCGAGTCGAAATCATATCTAGTTTAAGGATTGCTAAATTTTCATGCTTAATCCTGATAAATTTGATATTACCTGGCGTTTCCGAGTAGGTTTGTTATACAGTACGTAGTTATCATGACATCGCAAATTATCTGTCTCACAAATTGGACCAATCATTTTTCTGATATTTTTTGTTGCTCCAGGATTTGTGAATTCTAAAAGTTCGACTTGTTTATTGTGATGTTTTTGTCCATATGTCAGCACCAGACCTATCAGTTTTATGTTTCGTTCTGCTTAATTTTTACTTAATTCTGATAAAAAAAAACATTTTCTGAATTAATGACGTGTCCTTCTGTTAATTATTTTTTCGAGCTAAAAACCATTTTAAGGTAATACGATATAATAAAATCATAATAAGGTATGATTTTTTTCTATCAGTATACACAAAAAATGTGTTTAATTACAAAGCAAAATATGTTATACAATATTGTCTCCCCGGTAACGTAGTTGGTAGTGTGAGCGCCTATCAATCCGGGGAATTCGGTTCGATTTCATATCTGTCGGATTGTTAAAAATCAATAAAAAGCAATGATTTGACAAACAATTCTCGTTGAAAGGCATCTTCACATTGTGGTGAACCATATACTCCACTTTTGGAGTGGATATCTACATACTGTGTAGTTCAATATGCTCCACTTTGGAAGCGAACATGGTATGGCGAATAAAATAAAAAATATGAGTAAAATATAATCTTTTTGTGGCAGAGGTTACGGATTTAAGTCTCACTAGATTGGGAAAAGTAATATTAGATAACCAACGAGTATAATGGTTGACTGGATTATTTAAATTGACATACATACTCAATTTCTGAACATTTTAATTATGTAAAAATACACGTTCCACGTTTACATTAGATATAAATAAAAATACTATGTAACGTCATTCTTAATTAAATAGTTTTATTGAACAGAAAGAAATATGAATGGGCTTATTTCTGAATGGGAACAATTATTTCGAAGCAACATAAATTGTTATAAAGTGTATACTTTAGTGCCACGGTATTTTTTTATTGTTGGCCACCCCATTATTGTTATGATATTGCGGTAACGGGTGCAACAAATTCATTCTAAACTCACAGAAAAGTCAAAAAGCTGTAATAATATTATGAAGAATTGTGCCTAACATACCTCATCCAAATTTGTCACGATGTAACCTCAATGGAGCTTTTTTACCACCAAATATAACTGTGAAATTTTTGTTTCTTATTATATCATGCGTTTAAAATGAAAATTTCGGCTTTTATGAAGGAATGTGTGGTGGAACAACTGCTTGAATACGTAAAATCAATGGAATTTTTTTACACTTTATTCTTATATTTATGCAACATTAAAGATTTTTTTGTTGTTGAATAAAATGTGGTATTGTCACAAGAGAGTCATGAGAAAGCTCTCCGAGAGTGAGTGAATAACATTTAAGCCTTGTTTTTCTTTTTTAATCATGTTGTGAATTTGAATTTTAAATTTCAAAAATTAAAAGGTATAGAACCGGATGCCCACTGCTTTGGAACTCTTGTGAAAAAAACACGAATATTTTACGTCAAGACATATTTTTATCGTATATCAAGACATATATCAAGAGTAGACATCCACACATGAATAAATACATTTATATGCCTCACTTTTGGAGGGGTTATGTCGAAAAAAATATTAGTAGTTTAAATACAAAAAATAAGATGTTTTCATTATTTTTATTTACGTAGAATTATGAAATGAAGTACTTAAATTTAAAACAACGTGTTGATTTTTATTCATATGTATAAATCATAAAGCGTTCATAAGTGTTTCGATGAATCACACGAGAATAAAATTTATTTACTAATAAACAAGCCTTGCGTGAGCCATGTATCGATCGCTTTTATAATGTAGCAACGCCAATTATTACGAGTAAAGCTAGTTACGTTAACTGCTTTCATTTAAAACCGTATAAGCTTCCAGTAAGGTTCTACGAACGGGCTTTCTTTTCATTCTGCTCATTCTTTATGTGCGGCCCGCTTTTTATAGGATGGAAAATTTAAATTTGAAATTTATTTATGTTTCTGTTTATTTTTCACTCTTTGATTGTGGTCATTAGTTCTGTTAATTTTAGTCAGACTCATTTGCGTCAATTGGTCTACTTGCTTTCCCCTCCACCACCCGCCACCACCCGCCACGTCCTTACACCCGTTATGCGGGCGTATACCATGGTGTAACGAACGTGAGAATCTACTATTAAATCATTACAAACAATAAAAATAGTAGCTGAGAGGTAAGTGAGCGTAATTGAACAACAAAAATTTTGGGTTAAATGTTACGACTGCTAAAGATTTAAAAAAATCAAGGATATACGAATGGATGCCCAATTGGTTAAGCAATTGGTTGAAAATGAATTCTTATACAGAACACCCAGTACATTCAGTTTGCAAAGATTTGTGATTTTAATTTTTGTGCTGAAAGTATTTACATTATGAAGTTCTTTATGCTTTATAGTTGAAGTATTATACAAAAGATTTTTACAAACATCGTAGCAATCGATATGGTTATGAATTTAAGACCCAACTTTGATTGTATTGTAGATACTATTTTTAAAGTCGTATCTGTTCGTTCGTTAAAAATAATGTGTCTGTGCTGTGAGATCAATGATAGTTTTGTAGAAATATTATGAATTAATAGTGTGATTGTCAAATCAATTGTATCCGTCAGAAACGTTTTTATTAACTTTGCGGTATCTTTCATACTGTATATTAAAAAACAAAATCATATGTTTTTTACAAACCGTACGCCCTTTGTCACACGATATCACAGTAGGTTCTTTATGTATTTTAGCTTTTCTAAAACATAGAGTTTACAAATAGTTGCATGACTTAATTTGATACATGTTTAGAAATATCACAGTAAGCTTGCAATGCTTATGTTTAACTACACGAAAGTCAATTTTCCAAGATTTAAGAACCAAGGATTAACAATATTGTCATTTAAAAAACACTATGTACGCTGTATGGATCGCGGCTCTACACAGTGGCTCTACACACGGTACCTCTACGAAGGTAGAGAATATGGATCCCGCAATGTGAAGACTTGTCTTGATATATCGTTTTTGAGAAAATTGATTGGCAGACAATTGCATAACTCAATGGGCATATAGTTTTGTACATTAATTGGCAGATATCGAAGTAAAACCTGCATTATTCAGATGCAAAATACGCACGCTAACCTCTCAGTTATCGGACAGACAATGTCTTTATGAGTGTCGTAATGATGGTATAATATTTTCAAACTATGTTTTACAAAAAAATATTTAAGCTATTTTAATATTTATATTTAAGCACTAACTTATGTTGCAGAGATTAATATTGCTTATAATAACTATAAAGTAATATTTCTTGCTGAAAATAGTTGCTGTAATAATTTGTGTAGGCTTTACTAGCATTGTGTGTATAGTAAAAGCTTCCCAAGAGCTTTCACTAGCCAATAGCCGCTAAGGTTGTAGTGGAAAATACAACAACAAAAGGATGCCGGTGGATGTCAGAGTATTTATAATACGTGGAAATTATTAGTAAGTTTTTTTGAATATCAATTTTATAATCAGTTGTTTTACATATTTGTATAAATCATATCTTTCAAAGAACAAAACAAATCCAACCAGGTGCGCTTCATCGTTGCTAACAGTAGACGGTCACAGCTGTCCTGCAAAAATTAACATTAAGAATGGTATAAACACTATAGTTTAAAAACTTTAGAATCAAGCTTTTTAACTTTGTTTCTGCTATTCTGAAAGTATTTTTTGATTTAAGTCTATTCATCATAGGTAGTTAATTAAAACACCACTTTAAATGCTTAAAAGATATTCTATTTTAAAGCACACGTCATTTATAAGACTTGAATTATGTAAAATATAGTATCTGGTATTTAGTTAATATTTTAAACCTATAATTAACTAAGTGTTAAGTACTTACGTAGTTTATAGAAGAAACCAAAAAACTAGCATCACTTTTTATATATCGTTAAATTTATATCAGAACATGTGCGCTAGTAAAATGTTAGCAAGCTCATACTTAAGAGAGGATTAAAGTCTATTTTAGACCGCATTAAAAATACCTCATAACATTCCTGTAAAATCCTTTCTATAGTGAGCTTACGTGAAAAAGATTCTTATGTATACAACGTCCACAACTTAAATTTTATTTTGGACCTTCCAAAAGAAAGCCTTAATTTTTTATCATATAACATATTTATTTTCTAGAAAAATATAGGTTCCATTTTACAACTACTTAAAGTGGCAATATTTTATACATAGGTACTATGGTATTAAATAAAAGACAACGTTTGTACTAAATTATATTTTTTTACCATGTCTATTTTGCAGATGGAGCATATATATTTTTATAGTGGGCAGATGTCAACTACAGAAATGGAGTAATTAAATTTATGGAGAGGAAGTTATTTCTTGTATAATGATATTGTATTCATGAGAGTTTGTTGGAGACCTGTTGCATTATACAATACATTGAAAATAAAGATCTATATTTTAATTTTTTTTCAAATCCAGCGGTTGTGAGGTAGGTCCTAGCAACTTTCATCTTAGAAACGAGCGAACTATAATCACTAATAAGTTTGATTGATTAACACGGCAAAGATTATAGTATTTTGTTTCAAAAATTAATGATTTACTGATTAATATGAGCTCTGCTATATTATTATTATAAATTATTTTCAACTACTTGAATCAACGCAGTCATGTGTATCAAGCGCGTAGTGACTTTGTTATAATTACAAAGTAATTTGTATAAATAGACATATATTCCATTTAAGAACTATCGTTACATTCATTAATAACAATGATAAAAACTTTGCGGCTTAATCTATAGACATATATACCGAGCTTTAATTTATATAATATTAAATACACGGATAAAACTTTCAGATATGCTTTTCCAATTTACTATGTAGGTATATATGCATAGATGTACCTGTGGGAGTAACTAAACTAATCAGGATGTGATGGTAGGGAAGCAGGGATAATAAATCGCAAGGAGCCGATGGGCTGAGTTATATTTCTTTCCCACAGGCATGTGAGGCCCAGTCAGAGGGTTGGGGCCCCAGAGGTTTTCTTCCCTCACGCACTCTCGGATAAGATTTTATTATTTTGGAAAGGGTTGAGGAGTTAATAATGTATGATGTTAAGTTTAGGGCTTTATCATTAAAATATTCTGATAAACTACCCTTATTTGTAGTACTTCTTGTTATTTACGTTTAAAAGCTTTCACTTCACAATTATATTCGAATTTTATTCAAACTTGAAAATTATAAAGTAATAAAATAAAATCAAATTCTATTATAGTAGGTTTGATTTATATTATAATTAATTAATTAAAAACTCGTGATTTATATTACTAATTCGTGTATCGATTATTAAAATTTACGTCCAAATATTTACTTTTTACAAAATTTCAAGGATTTACAATTTATTTAACTCAAAAATTTTACTTCTAAGGTTAGAAATCGTTCTTAATTACTGATACAATAAAGTTGACTCTTAGAAATGTTAAATATTTACAAAGTGTTAATAGGAATTTAAAATCATTAAAATTAAATACTAATTTTAGCAGTTTTATATTTTACTTCGCGCCTTTATTGTTAAAATTTATTCAAAATAACCTGACGTTTTTGTAAGTGCAAAAACTACGGGTAATTGTAAATATTATACATTATATTATGAAGTATTTTTTTTGTATCTTGTAAAATTTGTTTCATGTGCTCCATATCTTCGTTATGGAGAGAAAGCCGGTTTGAGTTAAATTTATTATCAGTGATTGGATTTGCCTACAGATCTAGAACTCAAAACGCGTACTTTGAAGGGTCTTAGTAATTTTTACCAAAAATATTAGTTAGTGACTTTTTGCTCCACGGCAAAGATTTGTTATTTGTATTCTTTTTTCACCATATCCTCTCCTTAAATGAATCATATGCCACGCATATTATTGTGGTGGTGAAATCTTTGGCAAAAAACTAAAATTTCAAGGTATAATTAGAGCTACAAAAAAAACGAGAAACCAGAACCAGAAACCACAACGAAGTTACTTGCTCTACGGCACTGAGCTACGCCACTGTCCGCCGGTATGCTAGCACGCCAAAATCTCACCGATCGGAAAAAAGACAAACAGTATTCAAACAAAGGCATCCGCAGTACGTGCCCCAGGTAGTGCCAGTGCCGTTACATAAATTTTAACATCACAAAGATCTGCATCGTTATTGAATTTGTTATGATTTTTACTAGTTTTTTTTACTCTCAACTTTAAATTAGAAATTAATATGGTAATGTTAATGGTATTTAAGCATGTTACCACTGACATTTTTATTGGGTTTCAATGTTTAAAAAACTGAAAAGCGCACGACAGTCACTTAAACATATATCTGAGAATAAAGTGACAGAGTAGATATTTAAATGAAAGCTATTTTTCCCAAAAAGTCATTTCTTATTATTCCGTTAAAAAGTAAAAAACATTCATCTTTCAATTTATTATTGAAATTCAGAATGAGAAAATGCCTGTTGGAGAATATTTACATAGTTAATAAGAACAATGAAATATCTATTTTACTTGTATTTTTTTCTTTCCGAGTATCAGTTAGTTTGTTTCAAAACAAGTCTCACCGCAAATCGTGATGGATTATTTGGAAAATAAAGGTTTTCACCTTGGTAATTTATCGAGAGCTTTAGCGCTAATTTTTCTTCGGCACAATACCGAGAGTTTCGCTGATTCTGGTAAATGATGCAATAGATTACCTGTTAATTTTTAAACCAGGCATACTTAGCAAGACAAAAGAGAAAAATTGCGAAGAAAAAAACCGCAAATAAACAGTTACAAATTAGGCTGACATCATAATTGATGATGAGTTATTTTCTTTTGAATTTAAAATTTTCTTGAATAATATTTTTCCCTCTGATTTAAATAAGTAATATTTAAAAAAAATATCACACAATTATTTAAAAATACCTTACAAATTATTTTTGTTCATTGGTTTCTTTATATAAAATGTGTCAACGGATAAAATCATTACAAAAACGTTAATTTAATAGTTTTAGGCCAAAGCTAAAGAAATAAATTGACACAACTTTGAAATGCATGAAAAATATAACGAACGTGTCTTTTACTCAATCTGATATTAATTTATTTAGTTATTAAAGAAAAATCAATTAAATTGATGTCATAGAATTCTCTTTTATTGGTCACAAATTTGACGGTTCGTCCTTCTTTTAAACTGAAAAGCTCAATTTGGATACTTGTTCGGTATTTATATATATGGTATAAAACTGAGAGTTGCGTCCTTTTCCTTTCTACAGTTCTACGGTTATAAAATATTTTATAATATTTAAGCATCTTGTTATCTACTTTATAACCCACTATTCTGTTCATGATTAAGACAGGCGTATATAATGCCATTATAAAGTAAATGGATATTTGTAGTTCCAGAAGAAGTTTTCGACGACCTTGGCTAGTCTACAATAGTGTTCATAATCCCTATTCTCGAAAAGCTTTTTTGATAATAAAATAACGTTTTATTGAGAAAAATATTTCTCACTAGTCGTAAGATGCAAAAAAAAATATACTAAAAAGTAAAATGGCCGATCAATGCAGTATATATTATGGGCTGAAATATCGAATAACTTGGCAGGGCTTGGATTGGCAGGGCATTTTATTAAATATAATATAAATAATTAGATATCTAGTTTAATTCTTAAGCATAAAAACACTCCCTTCTCAGTCAGATGGTTAGATAAAATAAAAGCACATCTAGAGAAAGCGTTTAGAATAGTTAAGCCTCAAAAGATTTCAACGAGAAAAGGGAGAGTAACACACATCGGTCGCTCTGGTGTCGGAGTAGTGAGCACGTAAAAATTGATGTGGTAGCTTACGGATTCAAATCTCTTAGCTGCAAATACTAAAAATAATGAGTATGTAGCGCCACTAATATTGAAAAAATGCTAAATATTTTGCTGTGTACTAATTTGGCATCGATCGTTAAAGTACATACAGTATTTCACATCGGTAGCCGAGTAATAAACAGTACTTTGGAGCCAAATGTTGCGAATTTAAATCACACACAATATGGATGAAAACAATCAAAGATACATAATCGGATACTCAATGTGCTAAACAATTAACCGATGGCAAATTAGTGAAAAACAAATTTAACCAAAGCATATCTTTGCGATGTGCAGATCCACAATTATAGTCTATTTACCAAATAATAATACACGCACTACTGAGATATACATAGATTATTAGATTCGTGGTTTTTATGCATGGGTATTTAATTTTCTCCAAAATATAACTTCGATAACACAGTTTAAATTTCAGTTAATATATTTTTAGTGTGTTGACAATTTAAGCGAAATCTAAAAAGAGTATAAAGAATAATAAAGTATGACAAAGTTCCAACGTCATATTTAAATAAAAAAACTACTTTTATAATTCTTGAATTAAAATATTGTAAAATACACGACTAAACAATAAAACAAATGATAATTTACTATTAAACTATGATAAAAATGAAAACTAAAATTAGATAAAATAATTTAATAAAATGTAATTTATTATTTGCTTAGTGACGATTTCAATAATATGACACAATCCGTCGACTATGTAAAAAAAAATGTGTTAAAAAATAAATAAAACAAAAAAAGACATTAAAAAATAAAGTGGCGCTTACGTTTTTTTTACAGTGTATTACACTGTTAGTAGGAGAATGATATATTTTTCATTTAAATACAGAACGTACTTTTATGTTTCTTTCCTGCAAAAATTATCAATTAACATCATAACTGAAAAACAAACAAAGGGAGATAAAAAAACTAATTACAAAAAGTTTAAAATTCAACGATTAACTCGTCCGAGGCTTGTTGATTTTTTATTATTTTTTTTCTGTTTCTGCCTGTTAAAAATTTCCATAAGCGAAGAACTTAGGAGAAAAATCTCGGTTCACAAAAATAATAAAAACGTGTAGAATTTCGCTTGTGGGAATTGTGATTCTGCCCGGGAATTGTACTCTCATTTATGTCTTGAATACTAATTATTACTAACTGCTGTTTTCAACAAAGCCATATTGTTTAAGAATTATTTAATAATTATTCCGGAGTGAAACTTCAGAAAATATTATAACTAATGCATGCCACTCCTTTGTATTTCGAAAACAATCGCAAATTTAATTAGATGGTTATTTTAGACATCATCATAAGTTTGTAAAATATAATGGATTAAGACGCCAAAAAATATTTCAGATTTATAAACTATTGTCTAAATGATTGGATAATACATTTAAGTTTACAATCTCTCTCTACCAATCTGAAAGTTTTATAAACAATTGTCCATGTGGTTAGATTAAATTAAATTTTACTTAGTGTGTATTATCAGCCGATAGTATTATAGTCTCTCTGGTAGCCGAGATGTTAGCGTGCGCGTCTCACATCTGGAGAATGCGGGTTCGTTTTCCATGTTTGCTGATTTTTTTGATGACAGGATGTTCGGTAAGTTGAAAGTAAAAAAATCTGTTAATATATATATTTACATTGCGAAGATTCGCATATTTCAAAACAATGGATATATTCACATTGTGTAGATCCATGTAATACAATTTCCGTGTAGACATGAAAAAGACGGATATAAAATTATCAATATTTGATAATACACCCATCTGAATATCTCTTACTGGCAAGAATCAAGCGTGTCGTTTATAAATCGGAGATTGCGGGTGCGAATTTCATAGTTTCAATCTAACGATGCAAAGCTTGATGGTCAAAAAAAAATACTTGCACTACTTTTTTATTTTTTACTGACAATGACCAATTTTTATGAACAAAATTCGTCAAAATAAAGACATTACACTATGTAGAGATCTACTATATGAGTGGGTATAATTAATAAAAATAAAACACAATCGTTAAGTTTTGATAGAATATCACGAAAAAAAAGTTTTTTTAAAGCTTTCTTCGTAAAACTGTATCTTATGTTTTATTGTTTATTATGATATATACCTTAAATTATTTCAGCTCTCAATATACCACCAAAAGCATGCTTCTTATTTATATACACAAGTTTAGTTGTAGGTTATCGAAAAAAATATCTACTCTAAATATTGTAACGTTCACTTTCACTACAGACTTTGAAATTCTAGTAGTAGAAATCAATGATAGAATACTCAAAAATAGATCGACCCGAGGCCATTTTGTCGAACTAAAACGGTCTGGGTCAGCAAACATTGGTTTCAAAATAAATTTACATATTATACGAGTCATGTTTAAATTTATTGAAAAAAATATTTATATATTTGAAAATATATTCAGTTGGATGTTAAAGAACTTTAGACATTAGTTGTAGGGAATAAATATCATAAACATAATATATTTAAAATACTAGTTGTATTGCCTAGATTTTCCTGGAATAGACTCACACTCATTCATAATAGAAAATTATTTTATTCAACGTTTTGTTATAAATTTATTTGAACACTTGTCTATATATTTTTAATCTTTCGTTGATTATCAGTGATCAGATCGATACTTAATGGTAACAATTGATTTAAAAATAACATACGAAAATTTCACGTTGCTTTGTTAAACTTTAAGAAAAAGATATACATATACACGTATTTCTTGTCTTAAAGTTTAGATGTACGTATATTGTTTTTATCACTTATAATTAAATTGTATGATACTTATCGATTCTGTATAGTGTATACGTTATTTTAAATGTAATATACATTTTTTTTTAAATTCTGCTCTATATTAAGAGTGGAGCGACTTATTATTTTAGCAGTTTGATTTTAAAGCATAATCCCTAGCCTATTTTTCAACTTTTTAAATCCTGTCTAGTCTGTGGCTTCAATTCTTTTTATACTCCGGTGGGATTTGAGCTCGCAATTTTCGGTGCCAAATGTGTTTTGACAATTTGAATAGTAAAATGATTTTTCGCCAAACATTCAATCTGATCTGATGTCAGCGTCAATTTATTTGTGATCCATTAAATGCTAATACTATATAATCGTATATAATAATATTGCTAAAAAATAAATTTTAGATTTTCAATTAATTACAATGTAACATTACACTTGTATTGTTTACGTAATGATAGACTTTATCGAGTATAAGCAAATAGACATTTTTTAAGCTTTTTTTATATGATATAATAAGTCTAATTAGTGGAAGGTGAGAATAATTAATTATATGATTAAAGATACATATTTAAGAAATAATTAAAATATAGTATTTTTGTAAATTGAAAACTATTAAACAGAAGACATCAACTATAGATTATTATTTAAATGACCGTAAATGTTTTATATGTCATGCTAAGCTACATATAACATAATAATTATTTGATAAAAATCAATTAACCAAATTAATGCTGTCATAACAAACTTCAGTTGTAAAATCTTCAATATTTTTTAGATTAAATTTAATCCTCGTTAAAGAATATTTATTAATCTTTTTCTGAAATTTTAAAGTCATCGATAGTAGTAAATAAAAATAAATTACAGTTCACGACTGTTTGTGTATTAAGTTTCTTAATGTTCTTTTACATTAATAATTTATGATTGAAAATAATATCAATAAATATTAAACAATAACATTTTATAAAGCCAAAGTTAAAATATACAAGAGTGCAATTATGTTATCTTTAGAATTAATACTGAGTGAATGATTAATGAAAAGAACTCATAATTATTATTGTATTTATAATGGAAGAGTTTTATTTAAGGGAAAAGAAGTTAATAAGCCCATAATAATATTTATTACATTTAGTTACATTTCATTTATTCAATTTTAAATGTTTATTGACTAAAAATTCTACGTGATTTAAGGATGTTATTTAAAATTTCAAATATTTTAAATATTTGAATGCAATATGTATATGAATATGGAAGAGTAAAATTTAATAAATTTTTCAAACTGTATTTAGCTTCATTCACAATTTATATGATAATATAACATTTTCAATTAAACAAAATTAATTTAGTATCTGGCGTAAATTTTAAGTAAAAAAATAGTCTCTACAGTATTTGTATTTTGGAAAAAGCTGGATCAAATATTGAAAAATGATTATAAAATTATTTTGGAATATATTGTATTCTGTCGTTCAAGAGTACACAGTTTCATCATATGTATTTGTATGAAGATTATTGAAATGTAAATTTTTTTTTTAGTTTGAGTCGAATTTATGATAGTGAGTGTTTTACATGGTAAGAAACTCTTTATACAAGATTTATGTTTTAAACACATTGTTATAGAAAATAGAAGTAAATCATGAACAATTGTTATTATTTGCATATATTTAAAGTAAATATATAAAAAAATGACAAACAAAGATTTGTTCATCGTTATGTGTGGTGTAATTATAAATAGCAAGTAATTGTTGCGACGTATACATCACGAATTTGCTTTAAAATAGCACTTGAATTTTCGATGAAAATTCATCACAATGTCGGATTTTGCATAGGAAATTTCACAGAAACAAACACAACATCGCGCTTGCAGATTTAGCTAGCTCTCTTGTTGTGTACTCTCCTGAGCCCATATGTCCGTCGATAGTTACGATAGACGGGCTATGGAGAATTTCGCATTTACTTTCAAACCCCAATATCTTTAGCTATTCATTAATTTTAGTTTTAATGTAATTATATTATAGTTAAAGATTTTTTTTACTATTAAATCAAAATAATTATAAATATAATATCTTAAAATCACATGAAAGTAGTGTATAGTATATTAATGACGGAATCCGAGAAAAAGTGCAGACGTGTTGAAAATAAAGGTGGTTATGGCAAAAAACTAAGATTATAATTTTTGCTCCAAAATTGGAGCACATGGATCTATACAGTGTGAATATATCTATCCCAAAAGAGGAGTGTATAGATCTCCGCAACGTGAATACATGTTTTGGCAGATTGCTCAACTTAGTGAGCATCTAGTCCTGAATTTTTGGATTTTTTAAATTTCGACAGATGTGGGAATATGAGCCCGTATTTCCTAGATTGCTAGGAGCTCACGTTAACCTTTATAGTACCAGGAATAACAATAATACAATCGTAGTCTAAATAATAAAATATGATTTAAGCCATTTAGTGCTACTGTTTTAATAGTTGAAGCGATCAATTGGCTGACCAATTCCAAAATTTAACAACTAACATTTTTTTGAAACTTTTTTGCAAAAAAATTCGTAATGATTGTATTTTAGTGCATACGCTAGTGTTCATTTGCTGTCAAAAATCAATGTCTAAGATTATCAAGTTTTAAAATATCAAATGCCTCAACATGTTTTTTGATAGCCTTGAACATTTTAAGTTATAATACTTACTAAGTTTTGAAATAGGTCAGCCAAGCTATCGACAAAAAAAATTGATAATATGACAGATAGTGATGAAATTAATTTTTAAATGACGTAGAATGAGTTGGGTTTTTTTAGCCGTATTGGTCCAAATATGGAGAATATTAATTTAAACTCAAATTATCAAAATGAAAAAAATTATTTCGACAATGTAGTTTTTACGAATGGTCAGATAGAATTGGTATATTGCTTAATTTATTGACTATTTATGTGTTTTTAATGCCTTTATGCAACGAGCTTCTGCGATATAAAATACACTACACGATGCATACAGGTATAATAACCCAACCAAAAATATTCATACGAAGATTGCAAATGCTCTTAAAAATAATGAATATACATTTTTTTACTGAAAAATAAAATTGTTTTATTTATGTAACGTGAGTGTGGTGCATTATTGGGGATAAATGAAAGCTAAGTAATGAAAAAAATACAAAATTTTATCATCTTTTGTCCCATAATATTACAGCCATAAAGGTTTTGTTTTATATTTCAATTTAATGTGCTAGGGGTTTGATATAAAGCCTTGAATAGGTGAGATAGACTAACCAGAGGCTGACTCAGCTAGGACTATGCATCATTATTATATCCCATGAAAATCGCAGGTGGTACATCGTTATAAAACTACACGAGATTTATCGAGCGAAAGTTTAGTTTATATTACGATTATTTATTGATAGTTTCGCTCGCGAATTGATCAGGTAAAGAGCTTTTGAAAGATTATTTATTTTATTAATATTCAGCGTCTAAGTAATGGTAATTTATGTGATTTTACACCATGAAACATACAAACAAGCTTCTTACGTGTTATGGAATAGAATAGTAGTTTTGAAATGATAAACTTTTTAGCAAAAACACAACGATTGAGCTTTGAATGGTGTTCGATTAAAATCCAGATTCAAATATCATTATCAATAAATTATGTAATTAGTCTACTGTAAGACGAAAAGACAAAAAGCTCCCCATGCCTGAATAAGTTTATTAATTTCTTATCATATATTTATGATTATAGAAGATTTTAACTATTATAAAAATAAGTTAATAATTAAGATTGAGTTTATAAGTTTCGGGTGCACGTATGTGCATTTTAAATCTATCCACATTTCACGTAGAACTAATATATGACTGCAATTTTTTTTAAAAAAGTATATCATGAGGACCAAACACTTGAAACATTAGTTTCCTAAAAATATGTGAGACATTTATGACAGCAATAATAACTGATGTCAATACTCTTTATTGTGCAACTTATTATGTAATATATATTAAGTCAAGTGTGTCAGATTGCGTTGTATCTACACTAAGCTATTGTATTGATGATTAGGGTGGCAATTATTGTGAAGAGACTGATTATAAGTTTACATCAAGATTGGTGGTGGTAGATTAAAGTAATAGGGGTCGGATAAATTGGATAGGTAAAAACTAAATTTTGAAAACTCTGCTCTATATCGGTCGTAAATCGTACAAAGACTCATTGAAGTTAATTTAAATGAGAAATATACGTAATGTGTCGTTTTTATATGATGACGAAGGTGTTAAGTTTATGCAATCTGGAACCATAACTGGAATTAATGCAACTTCATATTTATATGAATATTTATTTAATAATTCATTGTGCAAGTATTTGTAGCGACTGTGAACAATGATTATTGGATGAATTGGTATATTTTTTATCAATGGTGTCTGCAGAAAATTACATTATAATACGTTTATTAAATCAAAACTTTAAATGAGTCTACAGTATTTATTTTCACTGTATTTAAACGAACTTATTTTCAACGATAACGACAAAGCTAATTTAAGCCTTAAGCTTAGTTATATTAAGCTCAGCTTATACTTTATTGAAAGTTAAATAAACTTATAAATAGCCTTTAATATTTAAAAACATTATGTTTTTACGATAAGAACCAAGATTAGCAGTCTAAAAAGTTACAAAGTTTAATTAAAAAAATAAAATTAAAATGTAATCATTACAAGATGATTAATTGCCAAGTAAACAGTATTTAGCTGAAAAAATAACGAGAATTTCTATTCTCTGAAAAGCTTGTTTACGACATAATAATAATAATAATGTTATTATACTAAGTAAGTTAACAGAGAACCAATAATCAGGAGCACGTTTTCGGTTGAGTAACAAAAAATATCCAAACGGTCCGCGATAATACGAATTTAGACTGAAAAACAAGATAATAACCAATGTTGCTCGTTCGGACGCGGAATAAAGCTATCAAAATGGTGAATCACCAGTTCGCGTAATAAAAACAAGGTTGTTCATAGGTTTTGTGTATATTTATTATTTAAGTAATATTTTAGGATGTATTGAAAGTCGGTTTTTACAATAGTTATGAGAACATTCATACTTTTATTATCCGCGGAGAATTCAGAAAGTGGAGATGAATATACTGCATTTCTGGAGTGGTCGCTTTCACACTGTCGAGAACTATATGCCATACTTTCGGAGCCGATATGATAATATATCATCGTAATATGATTGATCTGTTCAATAGACCAGCCGTCATATGTTTCGAGTATAAAAAACAAATTTCATTTAAATATGTAAATTAGGTAAATAAATGAACGTATCTGAGCTAATTTTTAAAGCCTTATTATTGATCTAATATGGAAGGTTTGAATTGCTGTATATTATTAAAGTATGTATCTTTTTAATTGAAAACACGATTTTTCATATCACGTATTGTGAATATCCGATAAACAATCCTAAAAAGATGATATATCGATGGCCTAGTTTTACATTTGGGTGAATTACCTATTCCATATATTATCTTCTAATCCCATTTTGCAAGAATATATTACAATCGACAATATTAACGCTAATGTTGTTCTTTCAATGGATAATTTTTAAATCCTAGTATTCTTTAAGACATCTTCTATGAAATTCATTTAAAAAAAAATTACTTAACAACTTAATATTATGCATTTATTAAGTCAAGTCATCCATCAAATTAGTTTCCTATAATTTTTACAGTGAAAAATTCTTTTTTTTATACTTTGAATAGTACAACTAAGCTGAGTTTCAATTTTTTTTATCCAATAACTTTTTTATATTTAGGTGGTAGATTTAAATAGGAGGTTAAATGAATTAAGCTGGATAAGAGTTTTTAATAATTTGAAGTGAAGTGTTTATTAAATGGGTTGAGCAATTGGCCGACAACCAATTTTAGTACAAAAAGTCTTCAATTTTTTTTTTCGATTCGTATATTCTATTTATGAAAGGGACATCTTCAGACTATCGATATTTATGGAATCCACTTATGGCGTGGATATCACACATACTATTAAATTAATTAGATTACGAGATACGAGTATATTTAATACATATAATAAAGTGATAATACTAAAAGTGGGAAATTCCCGCAGACAAATTCCTAGTCACCTGTAACTAACATCATTAAGAGTTTGTAATAGTGGCTTCACTTTCCGTTTTTGGTGTCGTTTATCAAAACTGGACATTATCGAAGTCTACGATCATACTACAATATTTTTTATTATTTCTGAAAAACCATGTTATCAGTCGCCTAGGCTTTCATTTAATCAATTACTCGACCCTTTATTATTTATAACTCTATTTTAATAACGTCTAGTCAGAATTCATGTTAAAATAGCCTCCCACAGTAACATTAAAACTTTTTATTTCTGTCTTTAAATTCAATTATATCAACTGCTTTAATAGATATAGAATTTTGTGAGCAATTCATATTTTACATATTTATAATATTTTTTTTATATTCGTATATTCTATTCTATTTATTTTCAATTGCAAAATTATTATATTTTATTCAAAATAGGGACTGAATCAAAAAAAAATCAGCAGAAATACAATATAAAATAGAAACAAATCGTCTGCTGTTTACGATTTATATTTATTTATGATTATGATTTTACAAGTGAGGCTTAAAAGTTATAAATGTACGTAATAATATTATCTTTAAAACATGATTTTTGATTAATTTTTAAACGATATTTTTAAATATTTTTTGTCACTCAATTAACAATATAAATTGTAGTTTTTTTTGGAACAATAAAACCATTAAAATTATTTACGCTCTTGTGTAACCAATATTCAAACCCACTTTATTCTTTCGATTCTCGAACACATTCACTGAATAAAGTTTATCAAGATGAGTGAAACATTTTTCAAGTTAATAAAGTTACTTTTATAAAAAATAAATGGATAGACAAAGTTTTATATTCTCTCAACAAAATCATATTCATCAAAAGTATCTATAGTTTGTAAACTACAGGGAGAAATCCTTCCAAAACTAATAAGCACGAAACTTTCAGTGTAACACCAGACTGTGTAGATAGCTTCCAGCAAAAGCTTTCCGTGTTTTACAGAAATAATGTGTTAATTAATTGTAGCTTATTCAAACTTATATTTATTTATTTGTCGTTTGTGAAATTTTATCTGAAAGAAAAAGTGTCTTTAGTCAAATCAGCAAACTAAAATGCTTTAGGAAACCGAAATTTAACATATAAATTTCATTGTAACTGTTTAGTGTTATTGTTATTCGTAAGTGTATACTGTACTATTACTTTTGGTGTTTGTAATAAAAAAGTTTATTTGACTGGATACAATGAAAGTCTAAATTAGTTATTATTAAAGCTCATTGTCAAATAAAACTGAAACTTGTTAAATAATTCAGTTCGCACTGTAATAATTAATAATATTATTGTCGTGTTTTTCAAAAGGCAACCCTTGTTAAGCTAGCGCATCTATAGAAACATTGTAATGAAATGGTTTAAGGGGTTGCATTAGGGTGATGTGTCCATAAAAACTTTCCACCCTTTTACTGGGGCTTCGGAGATGGAGCGGTTTTTAGTTAGTTAGCTCACTGACTGCTAAAACTAGATAACATAGTATTCATTTAGGGATAATTTTATTTATTACTTTTTATTTTATTTTGTTTCATACTGTGTTATTTTTTACTCTATCATACCAATATAACATACAATATTAAGTATTTTGGCTAATATTAAATAAAACTTGAAACATGTGTTTTTTACATTGACGGCTTTGAAAGTATACTACGTTTTGCACAATCTAAGCATGGTCGTAAAAATATAAATAATGGTCTTTCACTTAGTCAAATGCTCAACTCATTGTCATTTGTTTAATTATTAGTAGAATAAGATTTAGTTATAGATTAAACTCCAGAACTGAATAAGTGGCATATGTATTTAGATAGCTCCAGTTCTAAAAAAAACCATCGGGGACTATTATGAAACTAATTAAAACGCATGATTTTATCTATTAGATGATGTCATTTAATAATCCAAGAGGTGATGATTGTGTGGTGGTAATATGTTTTCTTCTTCGTGATAGCGTAGAGGATAGCATGCGCGCTTAGAAATCTGGGGCATGCAAGTTCGATTCCCACATCTGTTGGATTTTAAATAATCTGCAAATGCAACACTGGATGCTCGTTGGGTTGAGAAATTGTCTGACAGAACTTTTCGCAAAAATAGCCTGTTACGACGTCTTCTCATTGCAAATATCCATATACTACACATTTGGAGTGGAAATCTTCACACTTTGTAGATCAATATGCTCCGCTTTGAGAGTTAATCCGGTATAAGAAAAATATGTTTTAGAGAAACGGACAAATTAAAAAAAATATATAAAATTGACGACTTTAAATTTTTATTTTAGATTTTATTACTTTAACTCTGAAGTGCAGTGAAAATATTTTGAAATTTATATTGAGAAATATTGTTTATCGCTGACGATATATTATATATATGGAGATAGCTCGTATAGTACATTTTATTCAGATGTTAATACTTTAGGAATGATATCACTATACGATGTTAAATGGCCAATTGAAAATGATGTTTTTGTTACAATTTAGTATTGTGAATATATAAGAAAATATAGACACTAATAATTCAGTTAAAGGTAAAAGAAAATTCAAAAAACAAGTTCTTTTATAGGTCAAGATTCGAAAAATATTCCGGACATAGCCTGAATACCAAAATTGAGAACACAGACCATCTAAAACAAAACAACTTTTTGCCCAACAAGTATCTAGTTAGATAAATATTTTATTATATTCTAAAGGGAACAAAAAGGCCTCTCTCTAACCGAGATAAAAAGTGACATTTCAAAAAACAAAAATAGAATACCGTTTTTGATAAGCTCGTGTTTGTTGGACTCGTCACGAATTATTTATTATGCTAAATTCGTGATACATTTGCATATTACGCGTATGACTATGATATTTTGGGCCAAAGAAAATCTGAACACGGTACACACGACACAAAGCTATTGTAAGAGATTTTGTGATTAATAATTAGATTAAAATAGCGGTAGTGTTATTAGCTGTTGTTATTTTGTTTTCCAAATTAAAATTTAGATTGCTACCTCCAATTAGGTGGCAGGCTACTATTTTCCATCTCAATTCTATTACTTTATTAATCCTACGTTGACATTTAAAGTCATCAGTGGTATAAAAAATCAATGAATTAAAAAGTATATATTTGCCTTAAATTCACCACTTGATTTAATTTGCGGGTATATACCGTGACTTAACGGACATGAACAACTCTTAAATTTGCAATTTGCATTGCACTTAGCCTCCATGTATTCCTTTTTCTCCATCTACTCTCTATGTGTAGAATATGACTACTTTAACATAGTAGTTTGTTATAGTGTAATAATTATGGTAATATCTTTAAAAATATCTGTCATCTGCCAATCATTTTGTATCTTCTCCCTAAGCCCTTCCCTTCCCTCTAATCCTTGAATTACACTGAAAATATCCTGCGAATTGTATTTGCTAGTATTCTAAGACGCCGAAATTTTGCTAAATAAGAGGCTAGTAAAATTTAGTAATATTGGAGGCATCCGTAGCACGTGTTTTAATCAGTTATTCACTCATGTAAATATCGAATTTTATTAAAGAGTAACTTTTTATGGCCTGTAAAATTCACAAATCAAAATAAAAGCCACAACATTATCAGCAGGAAAATTACAGTCGAACCGACTTGAAAACCTCTTCCCTTTTAATTATTATATCTGATTTCTAACAAATGATGATATAAGCATCGTAAAGTTTGCTAAATAAGCAAGTATGTGATTCTATAAGACCAAGGTGGACCACAACTTGTGGACAACGACCACAGCTCTTCAAAAACACTCGTCAAAAGATTAATTGCTACAATAATTTTTGTGCTTAAGCTATATGTTCAATATTGATAACAGTCTAAATTATAATTCCCCTCTTTATACGTTAATGTACTATGTCTGCTCAAAAATAGTAGTAGTGTATCTCAAAAACCTGAAGATATCCGGTTAAAAAAACAAAAAATATTTAAATACTTAGTTTAACAAAACAATATTTAACAAAAAATATTTAGTTTAAAATGCTTTAAAAAAAATTACGCCCACGCGTTTATCATTAGTCCACTGGAAGAACAAGCGTATTTAGTTAGATCTTTCTACAATCATATTATTTTTAATAAATAAATTAACGTTAGATGAATTACCATGATTCATGTTAATTTATTAGAATATTATTCGTCTTGAAAAGTAAAAAGGATGGATTTTTTCCCATAAGAAATTTTGTAATACTCATAAATTTGAATAATTATATTGACTTGTATTACATTCTGACAGTTATTGTAAACCAGCTGATCAGTCTAGCGTTATAGCGCAGTATAGCGTTAATCTTCATTAGAGAGAAAGTTTGCAGAGTACGGGCTAACTCCTCATGGACCATTAGCTTTCACCCCTCGTTCGGCAAGGTGTAAAAAAATACCCCAGAAAAATAGATCCAATAAACACCGATTAATATTGTAATGGATAGAATAAATAAGTACTATAAACATATAAAAACGTTAACATCATCATTAACCTGTGTCAATTTATTAAATGATGGAGGTTTTTACTAGCTATTTCCGATATTATTTACTACAATTTTGGGTCCGTTTTATATACTTTATTTTTAACTGATAAATGCCACAATAAATCAAATTTTATCCAGTAATAAAATATTTCTTGTGGTACAAAAAGATAATTGCTTACAATGATAATTTTATTATGTGATGAATTATTTAATCCAAAAAAATAGTTTTACAAAAAGACTTGTGGACTAATACCTTAATAATCGTAAAGTATACAACGTAATACACGTTCTGTAAAAAGGATGTAAACTAAAAATACAGAAACAGTTTCTAAATTTAGCTTTTAAGATTGAAAAAGAATAGTTTGTGAAGTTTTCAACCGGGAAAAAGAATTTCCATCTAATCAATTTGATTCCTTATTCTAATCAACTTAGTAAATTAATATCATATTGGCTAAATAAAAAAAAACAGTTTCAATCTTCATTACATCCATTGCAATGTTTTGACTTTGGCTTAAAATCATTAAATAAACGTTTTTTCTGTCACTTGCAAAGTTTGTTCTATGTGGCTTATGTTCTTTTTTCTTTCCATAGTTTATAAAATACTAGACATATAACTGCGTAATAATCCGTCATAAATTGTTTAAAATATTTTATAATGTAATCAGACATTTATGATGCATATTTTTATAGAGACCAGGATTGAACAGTTGATAAATTGAACCACAAAAATTTTAGCGATAGGCCACAAATATAAAACAATCTATACATAACATTCTGGCTAGAATATTAATTACGTTTCTTGTTTATTATTACTTTCCCTATACTCTAAATGCAGTCATGCAAATCAGATTCCGTGGAGCTTTCATTAATTAAAATCATTTCACAGTGCAGTACTAACTGCAGTTAATTTAAACAAGGTATTCTCCTTCCTTCTTGATAAATCATATTTAAGATCATATAATCACTCGTAGAACCATATATAATTGAGTATGTTCTTCAATTACGTTCTGCCGATCAAAACATTGTGGAGAATTTA
Source organism: Rhyacophila evoluta (assembly GCA_022683975.1). Taxonomy (NCBI): domain Eukaryota; kingdom Metazoa; phylum Arthropoda; class Insecta; order Trichoptera; family Rhyacophilidae; genus Rhyacophila; species Rhyacophila evoluta. The sequence continues at coordinate 5,441 of JAGVSQ010000640.1, read as the reverse complement.
ATGCATGGCAGCGTTATACGTAGTGTGTTATTTGCAGTTTTTAATAAGTATATATACTATTATAAATCATCTAGTGTATGTAAAATTATACATGTGATGCAAGGCAATATTGTTTCTAAAAGATTGACATTTTAATTATTATGCGCTAGCGAATGATTCATCTGAAAAACTTATGTTAGAAACTAATAAAGCTTTCTTATTTAAATTCATAAGCCACTGTAAAGAGTACCATAGGTATTATTTTATCAACTTTACGAGAGCATTTACTTTCATTTTTAAAAGCTTTAGGTTCTTCTATTAATTTTTTTATTACTGGGTTACCATAGTGGCAAGGTGGATAAACGTATGCGCAGTATGATTACGTCAAGAAGTTGGCTAATAACCAGTCACTGTAAAAATAATTTATTAAACTAAAAATATTAAGCCTATGGTAAAATCAATATTTTATTTACCTAACGACTCAAATTTTACAAGATATGTGAAGAAAATTAAATAGTTTATTTAAGCCAGGAAATAAAAAAATAATTCTAGATAGTGTGAGTAATGTTGGTAGCAATACTATTTTATAAATACTATCTAAATTTACTTGATCAAGATAGGTGTTGATGGACGAATCAAACGTTTTATCAAATTATGTCATAATTTAATATAATTATTGACCCATCAAAATTGCATTATGTAATGAATCAAAATAAAATTGGTATTTATTTTACAACCATGATAGTTTTCAACCCAAAGTAAATATATATTAATAAATGATAAAAATATTATCTAATTTCTTAAAAAAACACTTATTTATGACGTATGTAAATGCAAGATATTAAAGACATAATACTAAATATAATATAAAGAGTTATTTTTTCGATGTAGTCAAATTCTAGAAACAAATTTATCGTGACTATTTTTACATATAAGAAAAATCGATGATACAAATATGTCTTCATTAAATTATGGATTAAACACAACTTTTCGATTGATATTCAAAACAAACGGATCCTTTGAATAAAATATACGTATTCTTTACTTAGAATAATGAACAACTCTACTGTAAGTTGAGAGTGAAGAAAGTATCAAAAGACTTCGTGGAAAACGTAATAAGAAATGTCGCTTTAAGAGAAAAATGACGTCGAGATTATTTGTAGGGAAACTTTATTTCCCGATGATTAAAATAGTTGAGCGATTTTACTCTATGAAAATATTTCTACTGACAGACTGATTAGGAAAGTGTTCGCGTATTAAAAAATATAAATGGAAAATACATTTTATTTTTAAAGTTGTACTTGTTTGTTCATAGAACATATTTTTGCAGCTTTACTTACAGAAATAATAGGCACTTAATTATGCCAAGCTTTTTCGGAAATTATGTTATAGTATGTGGATCTACACAGTATAAAAATGTACATTTCAGAAACAAAGTATATGCACCACCTCAACCCTTATGTCTTGATACATTATTTTCGTGGGAATTAATCATCGTCTAATTGTTCAGTTCTAGATCTTTAGAATTTCGTAAATCTTGCAAATATGGGAGTTGTCTGTCAGCTAACTTAAAGACGTGTAGATATTTAATTGGACGAGGCGTTATATTTAACAAAGTGTGTTTCCTGGAAAAAATATCTTGGTGGCAACTAGATAATATGGTCTGTTATCGTTACCTATGTATGCTCTAATAGTGAAGCATATGAGTTTTTAAGGTATGATAATGTCTACAATAAATATGATATATTTTATATCTTTGCAATATTTGTACTTTTTTTGGTATTTTTCATGAAAATTATTTGTCGATTATTGGGCTAGTATTCAAATTTAGGCATTCAGATTTGAATGACTTAATCCTTAGCTATTTGTTTTATAATATCATTGCACATATAAAGTAAACATAAGATTTTCTCAATACTGTTCAGCGTAGGTTAAGAAGTCAGTCAACCAATGACAGATAATGTATTTATTATTGTAATATTGTAAAACCAGATATTTTAAAATGGAGCAGTAACTTTTTGTATGAATATTTTGGTCGTCTTGATAAAAATGGAAATTTGTTTAAAAAGTAAATTCTTAGGTTTTCGAAATATATGTATATATATTTACGTGTGTTTAAGCCTTTGAAAATTAGAATAAAAAAATGTAAAAGGTGAAAATCTTTGAAAACGAAAAAAATCACCCACGTTAGATAAAATCTCATTTATTAGATATCTGATAATGTTATTCCTAAAACGGCTAAAGCTCAAGAGGTCTTTCGTATTTATTTTGCCGCCTTACCACCTAACCACGAGGTTTAAAATGTACATATTTGTATAAAATTTCCCGTTCAATTTGCATTTTGATGCTAACAGATAAAACGAACACCCTATAGTTACTGAAAATTTTCCGCCCAAAATGAAAATGGATGGAAAACTCGTGAACGAAAAGCGAACCGGGAATAACAATGGAAAGAAAATTGGCGACGGAAAACTCTCTTGGTAAACTGAACAGGGGGGAAATTAGTGACCCACCATGGCAGAACGCAGGTTTTTAAATCTTGTAATCACCGTGTTCACTAGGCAAGTAAACGCCTCTGCGCTAATACATATTTCATAAAATTAAAAACTCTTTAATATTAAACCAAGAACGACTTTTATGAAAAATTTATTAAAAGTGATTTACAAGAATTAATATATATATATCTATATATTAACACGCTAGAAAGCTTGTTTTTACGTTAACTTTTGCCATACTAACTTAAAAGCCAGGTGCTGGATCCCGTGTGTCCAGTTAATAATTTAGGTCTTTAAAATCAGTTTTATGCAAAATATGTTACTTTAGCCACTAGTATTATTATAATAATAATACAGAGGAGAAATTATATTATGAGAAGTAAATCAAGTATTTAAAAAATTACACACTGACAAAGGCAAACGTATGTTATTACATTGACAGTCTCAAATGACTTGGGACAGGAGTATCGTATATTTTATTATCACAATAGCATGTTTAGTGTAAGCTCGAACATAATATTATAGTCCTGGATATTTATTGAATCGTTACTTTGCTCCATTGAACCCTGTGAAATTTGTAAATTACTTTACCTCTGAGATTTAAGGCTCAAAATGTTTTAAAAGTTTTGGCATAATTTGTTATTTCTAAGCCATTCGGAATTAGACTTCCAAATATTTCACGAGTACTTTCAACAAGAAATTGTTGAACTTTCAAAACACTTAAATGTTTCAAGTCTGAAAATGCTTTCAGCGGAATAAAATTTTATATGAGCATTATTTATTTACTGTTAGTTGCTATCAAAGTATCGCATTGAACGGAATCGAACCCAATGAAATGTTTGAAAATTTAAGGAAAATATAAAGTATTATAAAAATTTGCATACATAAAAACGAACGTTAGCACCTATAGTGTAGTTGGTGGCATACGTGGCTAGCAATCCGGGGAATGTGGGTTCAATTCTACATCTGTCGGATTTTTACAACCCAAAAATACGGGATTGGTAATGGTCTGACACGATTCTTGTAAAAAATAATCTGTCAGGACGTCTTCACAGTGTGGAGTGGATATATTCACTCTGTGCGATCCAATTTGGAAGCGAACATGGGAAATAAAAAAATAGGTTCACTTTCAAAATAATTATGATTTTTTTTATTTCACTTTTGTCAAAAATATAATATTAGTTTCATATGTAAACTATATGCGGTACAGCGGTAGAAGTTGTTTGCATAAATATACCAAGATTTTTGTCATAGTAAGACTAGTATTAATGGTTTCAAAGAAAACTAGCACTCTACCAGTAAAACCAAAACTATAGGTATAGTTATAGTGAATCAATCTCTGGCTTAAGAAAATATATTCTAAAGTGAACGAAAAAGCTTTCAATAAAGCTTTATATTTGTAAGGCTTAGTTAGTTCAAATATAAATAATGCCCATTAAGTATTAGAAAGTTGATCCTGGTTCACTAATAATATTTTAAGGAATACTATACGTTTATGGTGTTATAGTATACACCCGTATAGAAAGTGTGGAGTTATGACAGATGGTGGAGAGAAAATTGAGTTATTTTAAATTTCAAAGTATAACTTTTGGCCCAAGAAAAAACTTCTATGAATAATAATAGTGGCTGTAATATTTTATTTTTGGAATAAATTTTTTGATATTAAATCTAACCGGAACAAAAAAAAACTTGAGGTAAAATATATTTTTAAATAATTTCCAAAAATGACTTACGTCCATCGAAATAATTATTGTGTATATTATAAAATAGAATGATTTAATATTAATACGGAGGGTAGACTTCAAGATGCTAAAATTTTGTGATCAATTAATCATAACTTTTGGTAAATTAACAGTTGCTTAAAATTGAATCCACGTTCATTTATTATACAACAAACATCTGCCCTAATTATTCATATTCGATATTATAAAGGATAATAGATAAACTAATTATTTATTATATCTTATATACTGGGTCCGTATTCACATTATCCCACATAACAGAAAAAAATGCACCACACAATATTTACAGTAAATATTATTATTCGATGGTATCCAAAGCGTTCAATCTAAATTACTTAAAATATATTTTAAGTATCTAAAAAAATCGATTGTATTGCATTTACAATGTACATGTACGCAAAAAAGCTTTTCCACTCCAATACGGTGTAGTACAAACAGATGTAAATAAGATTTTTTTCAGAAAATAAATTGACAGTAATCCGCTAGGTATTGTGGTTATATTCTGATAAAAAAATATTGAAGAAATGATTGAAACAAACTTATAGATAAAGTTTTATAAGTTCAATGTAAACTTTGTTTCTATGTTCGTGGTGAATATTTTTTATTGGATATGAATTCAGGTATAAAGAAGATAAAATATTTTTAATGGAATTATCTGGTATCGGGAAAATATCTTTATTTAAAGTCATGCTCTTATACAACCAGTAGCATTTATAAGTGGAACAGTCGTCGATGCGTGATGTTGCATGAAATGCACTTAAGTGCAAACTGCAATCTTCACAGTCGCAACGAAATCTTGTACGTCTTTCACTTCAAACGTTCATACTTGAGTGGATTTACTGGCTTTTGAGCTCTGTCTACGTTAAACTAGCAACGAAATCATCTTAACTGAAAAAGCTCAAATATAAAAGCTTAGAAATAAATACTGAAAGTGTTGCGATATGTGATTTTATTGTGAAATAACTATCTTATAAGGTGAATTATTGCTGTCTTATTAATCAAATTTAAACTCTCATTCTCCCATTAGCCTAGAGGTGAGTAAAAGCGCACACGTTTCAGTACTAGGAAATATTGAGTTCTAATTATTCAGCAGGTAAGAATTAAAATAAGAACAATCATGCAAAATTGGATGCTAAACGGATTGTTGTATAATTTCATCCAATCGTATAATTTCAGATGTTACAATACTCAAAACTCTGTATAATTCATTAGTTCAAAGCAGGCT
>JAGVSQ010000639.1:0-36422 GCA_022683975.1 Rhyacophila evoluta | reverse complement strand
TTTAAATCCGACCAGATGGGGAATCGAACCCGCATTCCCCGGATTGCTAGACGCGCATGCTACAAACTAAGCTTACCGGGGAGTTTTATTGTAAAATACGTAACATCGTGTGCCAGTAATAAGAAAATTATCGTAGATGAATATGTAACGTTACTTAACTAGATTAGGACGGGATTATCAATATTTACAGTACAACATGAGAATAGCTGATTTTTAAAAGAAGGCTGAAAATATTTTGATGCTACAAGACTTTAAAGATAATCAGGATTATAACAAGACAGTACAACATTATTCTAAAAGAATAGGTATCACGAAAATTATGTGTTATTAATTATGTTCATTATCGCCGAGAGGATAATTTACGAGCCACGAATCCAAGGGTTGCGGTCTCGAATCCTACAGCTGCATGGTTTTTGAAAATTGAAGAATATACAGAAGCCCGATAAATAAAGCAATGCCAACCAATTTTCGTGAAATAAATCTTCCAAATTAATAATTACAATGTGAAGATTTATATACAACCTTTCTGAAATAGTTATCTACACACTGTTGAGATCTAAATGCGTCAATTTTGGAGCGAGTATGGAAAAAAATAATATGTACAGTCTAGCATAATTATATTGATTTAGTTATATGAATAAAAATTTTCAATTGTAAATATGCATATATCTAGTAAATCGACGACTTTCTATCGCTGTCCTTAAGTCATCCAGATCAAATAAAGGAATCGAGAAAGGAGTGAATAAGGAAAGAGTTGATTTTTTTTAATTTTTATTTCCTTCTGTTCCTACTGTTGTTTTTATTTTGAAGCTTTTTAGACTTTTTGGGCGGATGCGGTGCTAAAATAGAATTCCGCCTTGGGCCGGCCGCGAGATTTCTGCTTTTTTTTTATATAGTATGAATAGTTGGCCTAGTATTTATTACTTTGCAGCGTGTGAAAAATTTTCGACACGACTTTAGAACTTTGGCTATCGAGGATCCAAAAAAAAATCGCAAAAAAACGCCCAAAAATACAACGCAAAATCCACAATCAAAGAACACCCTAGTCTACCTTACCCATAATCAAGTATTTTTTTATCAGGTTTATTTACAATAAAATAGATTTTTTTATTATTACCAAAGTTTTTCACGTTATGTAATGTATATTACTCGTAAATATGTTTTCTTCAAACCAATCACTTATATGTATAAAGTAATCATGTTATTCAGTATAAGCAAGTTTATGTAAAAATGCACGTATATCAACTACTATGAATTGGTAATGTAATTATATACAGCAATTACATCATTATTTATTAAAACATTGATAACATGTTAATATAATAAATACTTCACCAGACGTTTACAGAAATTTTATACTGTATATACTTATATAATTTAATATAATTAAATGAATGGAATGAGTATGGCATTTATTATATATGTTTATTCGCGTAATGTAAAAAGAAAAATTGTTATTTTTACGATTATTTTTACAGTTTTGAAGATATACTATGCTTCATTGATTGCTAGTGTAATATAATTTTCAAAATAATAAACAAATTTGATTTATCGACCGCCCATAAAATATATTTAAACAGTTACATTTTGTGATTTATTTATTGGGGAGCTTTTGAAAAGATTTATATACTGTAAGAGAGATCTCAATTTGACAAGGACGTGAGAAATTACTAAGCAAACTCCTGCACTTTATTTATTTCAGTAGGTGACTTAAAACGATGTTTGAGACGAATGTGCCTAGGATTAAAATGCAGTGACGTTCAAATATAATTTTACTCACTGCACACGCGTTTAGTATTAAATAAACTGAAATTTCTAACAAACTCGAATCAATCTTTACCATAGAATATAATAATAGATTTAATCCTTTATTTTCCCGGCACAAAAATGCCTTTCAAGGTTTCCTCTAAATTTTTGACATTAATGAATGCTTACAATCACTTAATCAAAAGATTTTATCAATACGGCTTAAAAACCTTGCTATAAATTACTTATCGTTGTAAACTAATCACGGTGACACGCAAATTAAATTCATTAAACTTTCCAAGACACTCGAAATGTAGTCTTTTTATGTTGGAGCTCGTGTTTTTAAGATGTTATTAAAAGCTTAACTTCCTAGTGAGAATTACACTACAGATTGCCTTCTCATATGAATATCATTAAAATAATCAAAGAGTTATACAAATTGACATGTAAATATGTGTATTTATGGATTGTCGAATGTTGTCGAATCTTTTAATAGCAGTGTATTTTTTTCATAAGTGCAACTACGCCGCTGTTAAATGTCGCCGATTCTTTTGATATAAATCAACAGCTGACATCGCGGCTAAGTACGTCACAGTTTTGACAGAATAAGTAACGATTATTTTTAAGTGCTTCCTCAGTCGAGAGCGTCTCATGCGTCGTGGCTCCACCGTTCAACTAATTGTGTTGATGTATATTTTCATTTTTAAAGAGACGGAGGGAGTCATTTCATTCTATGCCTAATTACGTTCAGATGGATTGCGATGTTATTTTAGAGGCGGAGGGTAAAATGAATGTAGTGGAGTGACGACCATGCGTGAAATTCGGAGATTTGTGAGGCACTCTGGTGTCAAATGTGAATTCTGTTGAGCTGAAAAGAAAAATACTCCAGCGCCTTGTGTTGTATTATTATGCTCATTCAAACGATTTAAATTCACTTGAGGAAATTCCTTGGAGAGAATAAGACAGATGAAATGAGGGGCTTATAATAACATTTTAAAAACTCCGCAACAAATTGCAACTACGGATATCCAAAACCTTAACTATAATATACACAGCTTTATGAATTGATTTTTAACTTCCGACTATATTTGATCAATCCATCGATCGCATTTCCCACAAACATTATTATAACATTTTTTTTTATTTTTACACAAATTTTCCACAATAACTTCAAAACACAATTACTAAAGATTAAAAACGATTCTAAACACACCGAAAAATATATTCTAAATATCTTCACTTAACAAAAAAGTATAACTGAGATTAATTAATACAGCATCTTCCTATAATATTTGTAAATATATGTTCAGCTTTACGGCATTAAATGTATTTTAGATCTCTTGATACATTATGTAACTTAAACTGTGTTTTATTTTGGAGTAAATCCTAGGGTGCCTTCCTATATTTAGTTTTATAATTAATTCACGAGGTTTCTATAGTAATGATAGCTTTATCGATACGTCTATAATTTGAGGGGTGGATTCACCGTAGGTTTTCAAGTAGAAACAATAATAATAATTATATTAGTCAAACATAAATTTATGGTGCCGGGGCGGAGTATTAACTGAGCGGTGCGATGTTTTTGATATATTTTGAAGTCGAAGTAACAATAACAATAAAGAAGGGTAAATTATATGCCAAATTGTCGATATTTATGTAAATATTCCGATTCAGTAACTGTCCAAATAAAACACACGAATGGGGTGCTCGTATTGAAGAAATTTACATACAAGAAGACGTAAATAATTTTATTGTACCATAAAATTTTATTATTTTTACAAACTATTTTTTTATACACCATGGTCGCTCCCAAATTGAAGCATATGGATCTACACAGTGTGAAGATATCTACTCCGAAAGAGGAATATGTGGATCTCTACAATGTGAAGACGTCTTGACAGTTTTATTTTTTCACGATAATGTTTGTCAGACAATTATTCAACTGAACGGGGATCCATATTCTACATTTTTTTTTTTAATCCGACAGATGTGGGAATTGATTCCGCATCCCCCGGAATGCTAGGCACGCACGCTAACCTCTATGCCACCGGGGAGACAAACTATTATTTTAGTTTTGCTTCACCTATCATTTAGCATGCCACGTTGTTAAAAGTATTTTACAGTAGTATTTAAGAGTTAGTAGTTTAAGTAAAAAAAATTCTTCGCAAAATTTATCACTCGGGTGAACATATCAGTAGAAAGGAAAATATTTAATTACTGTTTCCTTAAAATTGAATAAACCTTTAGGAATCAGAAATACTAACTGGCTAAAGATGATGATAAGTTAAACTCATTTTATAAGGTAAAACAATCATATTTCTCTAGAGTAGTAATAAGTTCATTAAATTTTTATATATGATATGTATAACGCGGAGAATCATATAATCGATTTCTGAAATGGTCTTCTTTAAACTCTTAAAATCCAATGCTCCATATTCGAAATTGCCATGGCAAAAACACTTATAATAAACTGTTTATTTAAGGCAGTTTTATAAACAGCCTAATTAGTAATCCAAAACAGGAGCAGAAAAATTATGTTCAAAACTTTAAATTACAGTAATTTAAGGTAAGCCAAATACATATAAAATAAATACCTCTTTGGGTTCGAAACGTTTCTATTTAATAACCTCAAATGGTTACCTAGTTTAATCACATAAATTAGAAAAGCCCTAACAGTCAATAAAGTTAATAGAATAAATAATTATTGTAATTGGGGTGAACCGAGCTTCTAACTAAGGCAATCCTTTTCACTCCTCGCCCCATTTCCTTTCAAACAGTTTTACGCGACTCCGGCGTCGCGGCCGACAAGCCATCTGCCGTCGGATGTTTGCTGGCAAATTGATCGCACGATGAATAAATTGATTACGCATTGGGCAAAGTTTCGGCAAGATTTCTTTTTTCAAATTTGGAATATTATTCGAAATAATAATAATATTATTGAAATTTTCACAATGGGATTTCATCCAACTTAATAAATAGCACCTATTTTTATACTATAATACCTTACAACAAACATAATTTTATATTATATCTTAATGATTTAATGATAATACATCTACAAATAGTTATACAACATATTAAATACTTTGAAAATATAATAAAACGAATGGTTCTATTGTTTGGTTTTCATTTGCAAAATTATACAATATTTTCAAATGAAAATTGTCTCATATCTTAAAACATATTAAACTTATATACGGTATTTATAAATTCATAAATTAAGGCATCTATTGTAATATTTATACATTTATGGATATTATTGCCGTATTTTGTCGATAGCTATTTCAATTTTTAAGGCAGAAATTGATAATGTTTTTATCACAAAGGAAATAGCTATCGACAATTGTAATTAAATTCTAAAATTATTGTTTGAAATTATACAATTACAGTACATATAAACAAAATCTATGTTTTTATGTATTATCAAAATATAATTTAGATATATATATCGTCACGTCAGGCAAATCAAATAGTTTTCAGTATTTTTTTCGTTAATCGTGAATTTTATTGTCCAAGACTTGCAACCTAAATTGTCCATTCACTGAAACTGCGTTGCGACCAAAATAGTGTGCGTCGACGTGACTGCGATCAATGGTCATAAAATCGTTCCTTCGCGACGATTATTGCGGCGTCGCACAGTGTGACAGTCGTCGAAAACGGCTGGTGAAATATTTCTAGCTCGAGCCCATTTGTCATTCCGGTACGCGCTGCAGAGGGACACAAAAAATAAATATCACAATGCAACGGCGAAGTGGATCATGTGTGTTTATATTTACCCCCGGAGTTATAAATTGCCCGCGTACGTACGTTGGGTAGTCTCTTTCGAAACGCACACACTTTTTTTATTTTTGTTTTTCCATTCCGTACAGAAAAAATACCTTTAAACAGTTTTATCAACGGTTAAATTCATTAAAAATGTGATAAAAATACGTCGCACGTTAATGCATAAAGTTAATTTGATTTTGTATACTTATAATATTACACAAACGCCAAGTTTTTAATGCGTGCATTTTTATTATTTATTAGACCAGTTTCATGAAGTTCAAAATTGTGATGCATTCATTTTACAATGAAGTATGTTTGTATCAATATTTTAAATAACATGTTCGCTCCAAAAGAGCAGGACATTAGTCTCCACAGTGTGAAGATCTCCAAAATAGCGCGTATTGTATAAACTTATTTTGACGTTTGTCAGCAAATTGCTAGTTGTATTTGGGCAAGCAATCGTTCTCAGATGTATCACAATCCACCAAACGTCACATACCTTTACCCGTGCCATGTCCTAGTGAACGTAAACCATTATTTATTTGCCACAAGTGATCTACGAGACGCTGCATGACTTTATTTAAGGAGCATTAAAGTGTACACAATTGATAGTGATATTAAAATATTAAGTCTTCTTCAACCTGGAAATCAAGTTTTGCTAAAGACAGATCTTCTCGCTTGCTGACGTCTTACGATAATAATTTAATTTAAACATTATATATATTCAATTAAATTGTGTATTACTATAATCAAACTGATGTATTTTTGCAGTAATTATATCTCGAGTATTGGCGTAATCAATCATGTTTTATACAGATATAGGTGCTGTTAACGATACAATGTTTGTTAATAGTTTTGTGTGTTTTAAGTGCGGTACAGAATTTAATTTCGTTGTGAAACATAGATAGACAAACAGTTTTTATATTAATCAGGTTCTCGCTGTTCACGGTATACACTTGCCTACTTATCATTCAGCTGTGTAAAACATATGATTAAAACATGTAAAACAATCAGTTATACGTTGTTGAATATTGAATTATTAAAGCATGGCTGTGTTTTTTTTGTATTTGATTGAAAACCAGAAATACTGTTCGTTTATCAGATGTTTTAAATCAAAAAGGATACATATTTGATGCAGTGTCGCCATCTACGGCGTTAGCGGTACCTGTTAGTACTAATTTTACCCCGTACCGAGTCACAACAACCGCTCTGTGACAGATCGAAAATGGTGATTGCAGCGAAATATGGCTGGAAATTCATAAAAAAATGTCTCGTAACGCGACATAACATATCATAAAAATCCTACCAGTACAAAGAGACACGTTCGTGTGTTCAGGACATTCAGCTACGTTTTATAATCAGGGCCGAAATTAGCTTTTCATTACGCCGTATTTTATAATAACATTTAGATATTTTTTTTTAATATGTAAATTATCTCATTTTACGCAGAAAGATTCTTAATGAAATAAAAACTTCATTTTCACTTTTAAATTAATTACATTTACTAAACTTGGATTTTATTTAAGAGTAGTTCGCTTTTTTCTCTAAATTTTGTTTAACAGTGAGGAGTTCGCTCCGAGTATCTCGACTGATTATTTTCCAGAGGCATTGAATTTCAGCCGTTTGCCCAACTCATTAGACATCAAATTTTGCGTCTTTAAATATAGCCAATTCTTATACGGCTATGGAATTTGAACGAGTGGCATCCACAATGCGCACAAAACCACAATTTTATCGATTGATAAATATTTTAGTGCAACGTCAATTTTGTTGCGTAATTAATGGAACTGACAATTTACAAACTAATATCAATATCGTAACCTACCCATATATATCGGAGTTCTACCAAGTATTTTGTAATTGAGTCAATTAAAAAAGAAAATTACGAACACGAAAATTACTAAAATATTGTAGATCACTTATGACTTCCAGGTTCAGACTTTAAAACAAATTAAAATGTATGACAAATTGCCGATAGTCGATTTTCTCGTAAAAAGAGGAGTACACAAAACGTAACAATGAGAAGATCTATATTCCCTACTTTGGGAACGAATATAATATAAATATAGAAAATCAAATAAACACCTCTTTTTAAATACGACTCTGCATTTCCGCCGCCATTGCAACTAGCGCTCAACTAATTATTGCGGCAATCTATTGTATTATTCTAGTGTTTCAGCGCGCCCACTGATTTAGATTTGAATAAAGGCACATCGATTAGATAGGAGTGTGTATGTGTATCCACTTTTTCCGTGCCCCATGTAGTTGTTGCCATCTACCTACATAAATAGCTATAAATGTATGGTCTGATAGACAGGCTCAATCGGATATATCACATACACTCAAACACGAGGTTTATCTGTAACAATAACAGTGAAAAACAGTATAACGGAATTAATTTGATTATAAAACTATACAAGAATGATATAAACGTATTGAATACGGTTAATTTTTTTCATTTTATTTTCTTAATACTACATATAACTTATCTACATATACTGTCTATTGAAAACAATTGATCTACATTTATTTCTCATTCACAATACGTTTTTCCTCTCCTACTAGTTAGTCTTTCAAAATACAATATTTTATGCCAAATCCATATTCATCACCACCCATGTATAGATAAAATAATCCAATAACAAGTATTTATTTTAAGAGTAATAAATTCATACATAAACAATTCATTTATCCTTAAAAATGTATCGAAATAGTTTTTAATGCCGAACCTAATTCAATGAGATTCAATATGACAGGGGTGTGCCAAGGATTTATCAGTTACATTGCCATACAAATGCAATATTACCGTGGATCTTATATATTTAAATATGAATTGGAATTAATCCTTATACTTAACCAATCCTTGGTATTTATGTTTTCACCAGCACATTTCAGGTCTAGTACCGTACAATATAAGATACGAATATCAAAAAATATTTTGATAATTTTGTGGAAAAGTATGATTTTTTTATTTTATTGAATAGAGAATCTTCGAGATATATATCTGTTTTTAGTGATGAGTTTTTTATTAAAATTTGGCACTCTTGGTATAAATAAACTAATTTATTTAGAATAATATACAAATTACAAATATTAATTCTCTCTCCTAAAGATCGATTTAGTGGTTACAGGATTGATAAAAAATGTGGACGTAGTAACCTAACCTAATAAATGGAGGAGGTTTTAATTAATAGATGATAATAATCACCAACCTCAAGGAGACCATATGGTGGAAGTCCTCTGTTTTATTTTTATACGTTGCAAAATCCAACGGTAAATATTTTTAAAACGAGCCGTTAATCTCCTCTTTCGAAACCTTATAATACTTCTTTTTAAATTCTCTCCATTTTATTATCCTAAAAGCTCAATAAACGAATCGGTTTTCAGCGAAACTATTAAAGCTGGCATGTTCTGAGAATAATATCTAAAAGATTTTTTGAAGAGATATAAGACGTCTAAATACTCCACTTTATAAATCAATATTTTTAAATAAATCGATATCACTGACATGGCAATAAACTCCACGAATACTTCGGCAGTATTGACGATATTTTTAACGAAACACCTTCGATTCCAACAATGGTTTGTTCCCATCTCAATTCAAGCATAGTGCACGCGGCAGGCTGGTGTCAAATTTTATGATCGACATTAAATATGTGACGTCCAATAAATAAACCCATGGTTTATAATGTTAATATTTAAATTGCTATCAGGCACGAAATAAATGCTAAAACATTGGAGCCCCCCACTGTCACTACAACTTATATTTTGTACGGCAAACAAATACAAATAAATTTTAGAAATATCTTTTTTATATATCTAGTCAAATAGCGAACATCAGCTGTCGTCAACGTTTTACGTCGTCATTTTGTCATTAAATATTCATAATAAAAAATATTACATTAATTTAGCTGAATAACCAGCATCTAATTTAAATAACTCCATAAAGTAACCGTGGTGATTTTGGAATTTTACCAAGAACGACAAATTAAAAATAAAACATTTTTTCCAGTAAAGAAACAAAAATGGCAACATACAACTTTCATAATATAAACTAAACTAGAATCAAACGCTCAAAGTTTAGTAATATAAAAGTTGGTATTAAAAACGGAAATAAGCATCGTCAACAGTAATTGAGCTTTTGAATTTTATTTAATTATTCACGTGTTGTATAAAATTTTCTGTCAAGTAAATTCTAACTAAATATAAAAAATATTTTTGCAGTATTTTTACATACACCCATTTGGTTAATAGCATAAATTCTATTTAAAACACTATCTCATCACTAAGTAATGAAACCCCTTAATATTTTACTACGAGTTAATAATCCCTCGGATAAAAAAGTCTCGTTGACTTGATGTATAGCGGTTAAAATGAAGATGATTAAAAATAATTATGGTTCTTTAACGCTGCTTAATATTATCGTGTTATCTAAATTTAAACTTCGACAGAATTAATAGTATTCGAAGAAATTATTCATAAAGGAGATTTTTCGTATTTTATCGATGTTAATGTGATTTATTGGGAAATAATTCACCGGCGAATTTATTATAAGCGTGATGACAGGGCAACGGCGAGCTCTTCGCACATTACGTATACTTTTATATGAAATATGTAAAATATGACAGGAATCTCTTTATAAACACAGTTGAATTTATCTATTCCTGTTTCTGTTAACAACATTCTTTCATGCAGTAAAATATTTTTATTTTATTCGAAAATATCATAGTTGACTTCATGCCAGTTCATCAAGTGGTTGCATAAATTTTAAATGTAAAATATTAGGTATAACGGTTACAAGAATTCTTTATATTTGTTTATCGCTGTTTAATTCTTACTAAAATATATTTTTTACACACAAGTCTTTCTATTTATTATTCATTTAGAACGTCCGCAACTAATTTCGCTAATATATCTCTCACTAATTTAGAAAAAAAGA
This sequence comes from Rhyacophila evoluta, assembly GCA_022683975.1. Lineage (NCBI taxonomy): Eukaryota > Metazoa > Arthropoda > Insecta > Trichoptera > Rhyacophilidae > Rhyacophila > Rhyacophila evoluta. The sequence continues at coordinate 25,972 of JAGVSQ010000639.1, read as the reverse complement.
CTATATTTATTAAAACTAAATTTGGTATGAAATGTAAATTTTCTGTTAAATTTTCATTACGTTGAATAACTTTATACATATTTAGTATTATAAGATTCTAAATTATAGATCAATAGCTAAATCTACTTTCATCAAGCAATTTATGTATTGCTTATTTTCAAAATCAGCAAATAATTTAAACTGTTAAACCACTTACACATATAAATTACTTTATTTATTGTTATAAAGATTCCGTATTATTAAAACTTCTCACCTCAATGTATTGAATGAGTTCAATTTTAAATACTTGCTTCCTACAGTATGAGAGTATTTTTCTACAAAAATTTAGACAGTAATGGTCACTTCAATAATATTTATTTTACCTGATTCATGTATCGTTCATCATCGAAAAGAACATTTGTAAATGTTTCTCTAGTAACTATTAAATAACTCGTAACGTCATATCTCCTGTTATAAGCAATACATTATTTATATCTAAACCATTTACAAAAATTAAATTTGAGGATCTTATGGCTGAAGGTTGGAAATGATGTCGAAGAGCTTTCGCCAAACGATCAAATCGAAGCAACAGCACCTCATAATCGTTGATGATACTCGCTACTGAAGATGGTAAAGATATAAATTATTTAAAGTAATATTTGTCAGGCATAATCCTATGTAGAAAAGAAACAAATAAAAAATGTTGTTGATTCTTTTTGATTATAAAGTAAATTTCCATAGGATTATTTTGAAGAACTAAGGTTCGTATATAATATTTTCTTTTTGAATAAAACCTTCTTTCTCGGTATCTCTAAATGTATAGCATGTATCAAGGGGTTTCCATTTTGTTCTAATGGATGTAAGTCAATGTAAAATATAAGGTAGTAATGTCGACGGGTATGGGTGGGACAAACGAGGAAGAGGTTGTAAGGGTAGAAAGGGGTAGTGATACCCTGCGGTCTTATATACGAGTAGATATCGATTGTGGAACAGAAAACTAAGTGCCAACATCGGTAGCACCTCACGCGATGGTTTTAACAAGAAATATCCTATCACGGGAAATTTTTACCCAGATTTTTACACCAAATTTTATCCACCATATGTTATATGTACTAACAAAAAAGTATGGCATAAAATTATTATAACGAACACTATTTAGAGATTATTTAATATAATGTGTTAACCTGTGCGTCATTAACAAATACGCTGGTAAAAAAAAAAGTTTTTTAATTCAAAATTGTTTAAACTTAATTGTTAAGCAATATGTATTTAAGAATCTTATAGTATTAAAAAAATATGTGTCAATGTTTTTTTCAGATGTATGATAAAAATACTCCGTAAATAAGATGATGCATATATAGTATCAATTGTTATAAAGTAATTGATTCGTACAAAACATTTATAATAAACCACATCTAGATATTGTAGATATACTGTATTTAGATTGTATAGCCTTATCCTCTTATACTTGTCATACAACGAAGGCTTAAGTCCTTTCACTATAATAAACTATTCATTTATACAGTTGAAATAATAGTTAAAATGTCTACATCATTTTTTTATTTTATACGTTATTCAGTACATAATTGTTATTTTATTCGATTTTTATTTAAGTTGGATAAATAAATTAAGGCTAAAATAGTTAGTAAACGTTCACAAATTAGGGGCTTAAAAAACTGAAACGAAATTATAAACTAATGTATTCACGTAATTTTAGGGTTATTATAAAATACTAAGAACGTGTTTTCCTATTCGAGTTGTTTTAAGAAGCAAAACAAGGTTTTTGTTTTAATTATAACAATATAGATGTGTATTTTTCTACTATTACCCTCTTTTTAAAAGCTGATTTACAATATGTGAACAAAGAAATCTACAAATCTACGTTACAGACATCGTTGTACTATGAATATATAATTATTTGTAAATTGGTATGAATTTACTGTAATTCATACAATATATCATTTAATTGCAATTTACAAACAAGAATATTATTTGTGACTAATTTACATTATGGCAGAATTAGAACAGAGAGAGCACTCGATGGCCTTCCCTCAACTGTTCGGCTACATTTCTGCGTGAGATTACCAACACGAAGCGCGTTCTTTAATAGTGCGTTCGAAGCTCTCCACAATGTGCACTACTACGCACATTAGTTAAATTATAATTTAGGATAATTACGAGAAAATCTAACTGGCCATAATACGACGGTAATTTAATATCCCACATATAAAATACTACTAGACTAATTATCAAACCGAATTCTGAACTGTCTATTTTTTCAACCAATACTATATTGACAGACGCAGGATACAAGACTAGTTAGTGTCATGTGTAGCTTAATACTGAAATGTATACAATATTTAATTATACGTTGATCTTGCATTTGATTTTATGGGCTTTTCGATTATTATAACACAAATAAGAAGCGTATGTGAAATCTATCTAATGAATTATTTCTGTAGCTCTTTATAGCAAATTTAAAACTACAAAGGAGGCTTTTTAAAATAATACTAAGGTACGCAATGCCAATATCATAATTATTTAAAAAAATATATAACAACAATAATATAAATATTGCATAATTGTTAAACAGCTGAGCTATGCAATGCCGCGTGCGTCAATATAAAAAAAATATAAAATGAAATCAATTTATTTTTCGGTAGACAAATTATATTTTAAGATTAAATAATTTCTTCGATATCATAAATTTATGTTAATTAAATAATTTATCCACAATATCAGAAATTCCAATACACATGTTGCCAATAAACGTAGATAATATCTACATTTTTGTTTCCACAATTTCTGTGCGGCAGCATTAATTCGATTCAAATGAATTATTCATTTATTTACTGTACAAATATACTGTTTTATACTTATATAAATATATACTAGGCCACAAAAGTGTGACTGAGAATTTTGATTAATTGATTAATGAATTATTTTAAATTAAAAGAAGTATTTGTGAAACGTTATAAAGTACATTTGATTTTTATAATAAGAGAAAAATATCTCAAACATAACCCGAAGATATTTTAAAAAGATAACTATTATTTTAAAATAGTTTTTTTCAGATAATTTATATAAAATAATAATAACGCGGATTCAGTGCAAAATTTAGTAACAAATAATTTTCAATAGTGATAAAAAAACGCTTGCCAAAAATATATACTAATCCATTATAACAAAAGAACAATCAATTTTATTTTATCATTACCTCTCTTTTATTTTTTAGTATGTTTTGTTTATAGCACATTATGTGTTTTTGTAATATACTCGTACTGAATCTATTATATTATAATATTTCACAACACATTATAAAATCAATAAATACATTTTTTAAATACCTGCTTTAAATTATTTAACAAGGGGTAATTAATACCGAAATTTTATATTTATCTAAATTGTAATATATTTATGAAATAATTCGAATTTAGACAAATCGATTAAAATATTCAAATAAAATAGTTTATTGTTTAAATAAAGACTTTTCTCGAAGTGTAAAATTTATGATAGAAATACTATTTTAAGGACTTACCCGTAGGCTGCTAAGGTCGGATCATAAGGGTAGTATCCTGTAGTAGGCTGTAAGCCTGCTGAAGTCCAGGCCGACATGTCTCCAGCACCACTGCCATCCTTAAGCGCGTAAGGATTACTCTAAAAATAAAGAAACAAAACTTATTAGAACTATAAAATAGGCTACCTTATTTTTAAAAGTACCCGTCAAAACCAACGAGACGATATATTATATCCGTTTGTATGAATATTTCTTATTTTTTACCACGTTTGCTCCGAACGTGGAGCGTATTAATTTACATTGTAAAGACGCTCTAAAAGTGGAAGATATGCATTTCCGTAATGTAAGGAAATCTTGAAAAAATAAAAGAATTTGAAGCCAGACAATTACTCAACTCAATGGGAATCCTATCGTGGATTTTCTGATTTTTGAAGTTCCGGCAAATATGGGAATCAAACCCACATTCCCCAGATGAGGATGTGTTGCTCACTATGATGGGCAACCAGTCTTGCATCCAACAAATGTTGGAACCGAGCCCGTATACCCACGATGCAAAGCGTGCATGCTAACTAAAATAATTTTACTATAATACAACAATAATTCTCAGTCAGTCGTCATTCTTTGAATTGATTGAATCCATCAATATCGGTATGCATGTAATTTATTATTTTTAGTATGTCTAATAAATACTTGCAAAAAATTCATGATTATTCTCATATCTAATTTTCAGAAATAATTTAATTAATAATTCTTTTTAGCTGAACAAATAAGTTTCAAGGGAAAACGTCGTTAAAAAAGTTCATATTGGCTATCGGGATATTTTCTCAACTTGTTCAAAAAATATTGGCTCTATAAAATTAATTGGACGCTTTATAGCTTCTAGTAACATGCGATAATGAAATACTTTGCGAATAAAAATACATCGACACAACGAAACAATACCACGTATTTCAATATAACTTCCCTACCCATCGCTTTTTGTATTTTTTTAAATTTGAATTATAAATCTTAAAAATACACCATTTAAAAATTTTACCATATTTATTTACACAATTAAAATTACAACAAAAAACGTCACTATTTAATATGAATCAGTTTTCGCGTAAAATATTTTTGTTACGCTGGAAAAATTACGTAGTTTATTATAATATATACGTGGTATTGCTATTACAAATTAACCTCTTAAAACATAATTGTCTGCTAACTGGAACCTATGATTAAGTGTACTTAAAATTTATTATTTTCTTAAATATGGCAAGAATTTCGAAAGCTTTTTTTAAATTTCGAATCCGAGGCATTTAATATTAATAATATTCGGTATTTCTGTTTGTTTTTTTCGGTCACTATAATTTTAATACGATTTTTTTACGGTTAAAATATTCAATATCGGACTCTTTCCGTCAGTCGTTTATATATTTATACGTATTTTAAACTTAATATAGACACATTAAACGAAATATAATGCTACCAAATAATTAATAATTTTTCTGTTGTGCGAATAAAAAAATAACACTGCAAAATCCATTTTATTACATTTTGAAATATTCTCACCCAATTAAATTACATACGCAAAGCAAACACGTTATTATGTCCGCTCGTTAAATGAAATACTGAAATTAAAAGTTTGTTTAATAAAATTACCAGCTATTTTTATAGTAATTTTATAGTCTTGTACGTAACAATAATTGCACGGAATTAGTAATACAATATTTTCGTTATTCTATTAATTAACGACTTACCTCTCATTATTAACAGTACGTAATAATTTGTAATGCGACATATAATTAATACTATTTTTCAGTACAATACAACCTCAAAATAATTGAATAATGCGGGCGAAATAGCATTCGTTACATAAAAATAGTTTTTCCGAATATTTTTTATTAATAAAATAAACGGAGAAATCCAATGCTACTGAAGATTCAAGTAAAAGTTTTATTTGCACTTTTGAAGTCTGGTGTTCTTTGATAATCAACTAAATAAGTTAACGAATATGTTATTTATATATATATAATATAGTTGAATTTCCTTATCCGACTGATATTCGATACATGTTATGAGATAACTGATATACGATCTTATCACTGATAACTTTTTTTTTGGGCTAATTCTTTATTTTCACCATTTTCCGCGACCACAATTTTATCTACCATTTCACTTTCAGTACTGGTGTGATTTCTCGTATCACCTCCATCTACTTATAACTATCGTATAACATTTTCTTCAGCTATTTCTTTTTCAGCATTATTCTGTTTTTCCTACAGGCATCAGGAACTTTTAATCCATCTTCATCTGTCTGCATCTAAGCTAAGATTTTTTTTCCAATAATTATCCAATGTTTGCACTTTCACTTCTTTGCGGATATTTTTCCATTATATTCAAGGTTCGTTATATCGAAATTCTACTGTGCCAGAAAAATAATTTAAAATATAGTCTAGTTTTTATATTTTGGTGTTTCAGAAAATTAAGTGCAGTGTGGGTGCTTGGTGAATTTATTCCCATCGTAAAATGGTTGGCAAATCAGCCGGGGTAATTTGAAATTCAATTGGGCTGGAATATATTCGGTCCGCAGAGTATTTAAGATGTGGACTGCATTGCCAAATATAAAATGATTCGATGTGGAAAAATGCGCGGCCGACAGGGGCAGCGCAAACGTACCGAATCAATATTCAATTATTTCACAGCCTTCATCTGCTGTCGGAATTTTTTACACCCAAAAATAACGATTTTTTTTTTTGTTCAACAACAAGGGATAAACCACAAAAGAGATATTTCACGATATTATTTCAATCTTAAATCAGATAACAAACATTAATTTTAATTATTTGTATATCTAAATCAAGCTTAAAATTTCTTTTAATTTCTTTAAAATTATCCAATTTCTTCTAGCGTTAATCAATTAAATACCATACACAAAATAGTGAGATGTATAGGTAATTCTATATTTTAAACCCTCTGCAGTTATGATGTGGTTTCTATACAGTGTGATTTGTGGTATACACTGGACTCTCTTTACGCGGTTTCAAAATAACGCAGTGCTACAGCCACCAATTATATTTGCTTAAGCCCAGTTAGCCCGTAAATTTGAAAATAAATATTACATAGGCTCTAGATATCTCAAGTAATGAAAACGATGTCGTACCAAACACTCGTAAACGGATTCGTTTTTTATTGTCTGATAGTGAATAATCTTTTTTTTTTAATAAAATTAAAATACACACAAATAGTAACAAATTTACTTTTTAAAATGCATTAATTTTTACACAATATTGCATGGAACGTACCCACCGTATGAAAAGATAGTCCAGTATACTAAATCAGTTATATATATCTAAAAATATACTTATCACCCGTGTTTTATTATGTTACTGAAAAATATCATCAATATACGATTCGATATCAGCAGGTCAGTAAGCGATTGTCTAAAATGTTTAAAAGGTTCAACTTACAAATATTTTCCATGGAAAACTTGCGGTTATATATCGATTTACTGGTTAGATCATTACAACCAAAACCAAAACGCTACAATTTTATTCACAAGTGAATAAGAAAGACGGTAGGACATTATTAATAAAAAAATTATTGCTAAATTTATTTTTTTCCATGTTTCATAGCGTACATGTCGTACTAAAACATGATATTTAAAGTAGAAATAAAATATAAGACGTGTTTTAAAAGTGTTTCAGTTCAGTACAGTGGCTTATGATGGCGCTCGTCTTCAATAAAACTAGCGAAATTTGAATATGGAATGATATAAACCATTTTGACACACGCAGCTACATATATTACGAGTGACATACACTTACGTATATCTGTAATGTAAAATTTAAGTGACAAAATTTCTTTCGTCTCTTACAACTATTAACAACAAAAGATTTTAGGACGCTTAATTAATAAAGCTTAGAGATTAAACAAGGAGATCAAGGCAGAAGTATCCTACAAAAATATCTAAATTGATTTAATAATTGAAGAAAACCTCCTTAATCCCGTACTATCCCAATAAAAGCTATTTCATAACGATTTAAATGTCTTGTATTCAGCATCAAATACAGCCACATATCTAAGCTTAAAATACAAACATCTCTGTGCCATTTGCATTCTGTCGTCTTTATATAATATTTATGAAAGAAAGTCAAAACACCCTTGATTACATACTCTAGATTTGTACACTACACGTTTATGATTTTTTTTAACCAAATTCGCACCAAATTTTATGGAAATTGGTTATAAGCTACTCGTTAAATCCTATATTTATCCAATTAATATTTTCGACTGATGGTGCTTGATGGAAATTGATTTTAAATTCTGAATTATTTAAAACTAGTAAACTTCCATATGTGAAATTTACCAGTTTTAAATAATTCAGAATCTATATTTATCCTGCATATTAATGTGTTGAATAGATGTAGGAATTAAACCCGCCACTTTCGAAAGTGTAAATATTTACAAATGATTGCATTTATAAACTAGATTATGGTGGCGATCATTGTTCATAATCTTTTTATATATTATTTAGATGTTCATTTTTTATGTCAAGTGCTTTGGAAATTTCTATTCTACTTTACTTCTTATAACCTTCAAAAATAATCCGTAAGTTTCATTTTGGCTCCCGTGACAATTCTCGCTCCCTCTTTATTAAGAGCGCAGTTTCCAAGTTGATAATAAACCATTATAACACATATGGAATGGTAGTTTTCTACTCGATAAATTGAATAGAGTTGACCCTTTCATTGCGGATTGATACCCTCATTTCATTTCTCTTTAGGGGAGACTGGGGCGTGCGTGAACACGTCTCTCAGAGCTGAGTGCCCCTCTGACTTTTCGACGCAACGAAACTAATAAAACATCACTATTCTTCAAAGTCACTTTGTGAATAAAACTATAAGCACACATCATCGTTCTCTCTATTTTTCAAATAGCTTACTTATTGATATCACTTTAAATCAAATCGATGTTTAACAATAAAGTAAAATCATAAGAAAAAAGATCCTTTTTCCGATAGCTTCTTACATTATTAATAAAAAATAACAATGGAGAATATTTTCATACACAAATACATATATTTATGATATTATATATGATACCACTTACATATTATACAGCTGAAAGCTATTTATAGTAAAGTATTATATACCGGACCATGGTAAACATTTCGTTATACGGAAAATAGGTAAATTGCAATAATTGATCTTGAGTTGTCCAACAATATGAAAGGAGCGAACATTTATTTTAAAGGAATCAAATTGTCGCTTTGACGGATATTTTAGTAGAATTAATTTGTATGAAAATTTGTCCGGTTAAGCAAAAAGTACATGGCTTTTATTGATACTTGTAAATAAATCAGTTAAAATATATTTATATTTTTTTTTAAATAATTTTGATTTCTCGGACAATTGAGCTTTCATAAATCACCATAATGAAAAATAATGACAACTTTTCCACTCATCTTTCCAAGATATTTATGAATCCTTTAATTAAAATGAACATTTCTTAAACGAAATAGGCGATGTAATGGAAAGTAATTATTTCTTAATTTATTTCTATTGTATTTTACAATTTGTATCTAAAATATGAAACTGCAGGTACATATTGATATAAAAAACATATAATATTTAATTTACGAAAAATCGTATGTAAGGACATTAATGTATAAACCCTTTAAATAAGAAATTACATTATATTGTAGTTTGTGATAAAAGTGAGGAATGCTAACAACGATTGACGTTACATTGGTATATTACATTGGTATACGGCACGTATTTAAAAATAATGGATATGTATTTTCAATAAATTACATAGTTTATAAAATATTAAAACTTTACTATACTTCCATAATACAAGAACTGTATTTTTTAAAAGAATAGCTAAGATACCTTCATGTATTCAAATTGGATTTGTTTTTCTTCGCTTGAACATTTGACATTAGGTCTATTCGACAAACCAATCCTAAAACGATGAAATCATAAAAAAACTTAAAAATGGTTTTGTTCACCTGAACATTTAATATTGGGTCTATTTGACAAACCAATGCTATAGCGACAAAATTGTATAAATACTTTATAAATCCTTAAAATTATTATACATTATATAATATTTTATAAGTTATTTTTAGTAGGGAATTTATTTATTAAACCAACAACAATGAAGCTAATGTTTAAAAAACCTTGTATTAAATGTCCTCTTAATGTGTTTTACCCTAATACAATAGGTATGTGCGAATGGAAGCATGTGCATTTATAATGCAATTTTCCTTCCCAGTAAAAATACATCACTGTCTCAATCGCACAAACGATGGGTTCAAATAATGAAAAGTTGCCTTGGCCTCTTCCCCTCTTTCACTCTCGTGTAATAAAAAGGGATAGATATTTTATTGCGATAACTCTTATTTGCTTTTAGAGTGAAAGAAAGGAATAGCGATACAAATACAAAACGTTTCAACATCGTTCAAATACAACGGACGCCAATTGAAAATCCACAACAGTACATTTTGCGTCAGAATGTTTTAGGGTTGCACGTTTGACAGGACACAGAACCGCATCGAGTCATTATTATGCCAATAACAAAACCACGTCGTACTACTGACAATATCACGTGAAAATTTTACTTTCAATGCTATCGTAAGATAAGATTATACTCATTTCAATAAATAATTTCATCCGTATATATTTATGATTTTAATGAACATAAAAGGCGGTAGTTATCGATAAAACGATACAATCAAAATTGGTTTTGTCAATCTTAATTAATGAAAATATTACTTGGCGGCTTATATTATAGATGTTATCTAGATAATATTATAATAGAGAAACTGCGTAAATTGCGATAGGTGAGTTTTAAACTATAGTATGTTTTATTTAATATGCCATTATTTTTTTTTAATTAAAAAAAATGAATCGATACAACAATTTCAAATTCTTTATCGAATAATTTTTTGTTTGAATCCGCCTCTGTCAAAAAGAAACAATGTTTTGAATGAGTTTTTTCTCCCCGCTCTTAATAACGGCAAACTTGAATTTAGATTTATAGTCTGGAATAAACATTGGTCCAATATTTTCTCGATGGTGCTTGTAAAAAGTACTAGTTTTTTCCTCTAACTAGGGTGGGTTTCTTCCGTGAAAAGTAAATCAGCGTAATTTTTCAAAAATTCGTTACTACGCTAGTAAACACACAAAAATTTAAACAAATAAACTCACAAATCTAGAACTAGTGTTAAATAAATCCAAACTAATAATACACAACTACCTCGATGATGATTATAATATAAAATATATTCTACCATAGTGCTATAATTATTTTTATTGTATATTTTTCACCATTCCGGTCCAAAAGTGGAGCATATAGATGTCAATACTGTGAAGATGACTACTACAAAAATAGAGTATAAGCATCCCCACAATGTTAAAATGATAAATTGTTTTTTTTTTCACGAGAATTAACTGATAGTCTATTGAATTTCTGGTCTTGCGTCTTAGTTTTTTTATATCCAGCGTCTAAGGGAATTGAGCTCACAATTCCCAATTGCACAGGCAAGCCTATACGTAACCTAACGCTAGAGATATTACATCGATTATTAATGTCCAATACATTCTACAACTGTAATGTAATTTTGTTCCAAATATATGAAAATCTTTTAAATTCTCTAGGACATACCATTTTAATATAAATTAAATGCTTCTAACAAACAAAATAATTCTTTTAAATGGTAAAAAAGAGACATGAAATTGTGTCACAAGAGCATTATATCTGAGAGATTACATACTCCAACGGTATATGAGTAAATATATGATTTTCCTCACCCTTTATTTGCTTTTGGGTTTACATGTAAGTAACGCGAATACGGGAGGAATTGAGTGAGTCAATCTATAAAATAGCCATAAGCCCTTGCTCATTTCCATTAGCTAATGGCTATTTTTGTTACACTCTTCGAAGATGTGTGAAAATATCAGGGATTTCGCCATAATCCATTACTTCAAACGCCTCTCTGAATATATTGAAATATTATGAATACCCTCTATGACTCGTTACATCGTCTTCAATAGACTGAATTGAATCACAGACGAGAATATATACTAACAAATTTAAATATTCCATAACAAAAAAAATACGTAAGACGGCGCGATTGGTCGTTTGAGATACCATATTAACTTTAGAATATCATCTTTAGTATATTATATTCATGTAATTTAACACCATATTATAATCTACGTATAGATTACACATACAAATATTATATTGACCAAAACACTGTTTATTTACGTACAAAAATACTGTGTATTTAAAATAATACTTTTATAATCGCACAAAATCCGTGACATAAATAAAATATTGTTTTCATAATTCAATATTGTGTAGAAACATTCATTATTTGTGTAAATAATTAAATAATACCTATTATTGTTGAATTCAAAAATTGTTTTCAATTATTGAGTAAATCTTACTATAGTATGTAGCTCCACGTTAGATAAGACTTCTTCAGAAACAGATCTGGGGATTGTGGGTTCAATTCTCACGTCTACTGATTTTTAAATGTCCAAAAAAATTGAAAAAAATAAAGGAATCCGTACCAAATGGGTTGGGCAATCAATTTTTGATATAAAAATAATTTGTCGAAACGTGTTTTTACATTGTCCAGATCTATATATTATGCACTTATTTCTATGGACAACTTAATGCCATGTAAATTCATTTACTCAACTTTTGGAACGAACTTGGTAAAATAAATATAACAATATAAAAGTAACCAAAAAACTAGAAATGATAATGTTATTACAGAATTTGTATATTTTATTTATTGGTATTCTGAATTTTGAAAACACTGTCAGATTTAAGAGGCAAAGTAAGGCAAGCGGAATTACAACTTATCGTTTGCTATTTTTTTTTTATTGAAGATGAAAGTTGTTAGTAAAACATTTGATGTATATTGTGAAAGCAAAGAAAAATAAAAAAAAAGTATATTCGCAACAAGAAATGTAATACATGTAGTCGACATTTTTTGACAGTGGCAATCCATAAAAATCTCCGGCGGATATGATTGATTCCGTCCACTGAATAGTCCACGTCGCATGAAATATTCATTGTGATGGACACGGCGAGAATTGAGAGAGGGGAATCGCCTTATTGCCCCTAATGCCGAAGATAAATCTTTTCGCCACCGCAGGACGGGCGCGGGGGAGCCGAATGTATTAATCACTCGGACCTGGTCTCCAGCCTCACTCTCGCACTCGCCCGCTAACGACTGCTCTGTCCATTTGGGAAATGCAGGGGGCCTATTGAAAAGGGTGCAGATTGTAACCATGCAGGAAGGCCGTTAAAATTTTATGGATTTCTGCCGTGCCGGAAAAATCCCGTTAAATTTTAATGTGTAGGTTGTTTTACTTTTTTGTAATGTTTAAGTGTTATCAAAACTATGGGATTATTATTAGCTGGTGACAGGCACCATTTTTTTTTCGCCGTAACAGTATTTTCACGACTCAAAAACGCCATGAACACCTAATTTCAAAAATAAATGAAGCAATAGCAACTCCCAAATTAAATATAATATATTTATATTTGTGTCTCAATACTAGAATGGTTTATGTCATATATTAGACATTTTGACTATCAGAAAGATTTATAAAATTTTCCTTAATATATAATGCTAGAAAAAATGCATAATTATCTGCCTTTATCTCGTCAATATATATAATATAATCAGACATTCATCATGTGTATTATCGATGAAAAATTGCTTAATCTGATAAATTGATATATCCAAAGCCGTGGCGTGGTAAATTTATAAATTTATAAACTTAATATGCTAATTTACCGAATTGGACTTAAAACTACAATAAAATGGAAAAAAAAACCTTTGCTTATTACAGAACAAACAAGAATTTTATATGTTGGCTCCTAATATTTTTACTGTTTATAAAATGGTAGATTCAATTGAGGTTAGATTATATCCTATGATATGTTGCTTTATACTTATGATTCCAAAAAACGACGCTGTTGTCTATGAAAATCTGAAATATAATAAAAACAAAAAAAATCCACTAAGGATTATTTTTCCGTGTATCACTCTTGTTATTTTTATTATTCACATTTTCTCTGCCTAATAATATGCGTAGATGTAAGCCTCTACGGTTTCGGCGTATTAAATCTCGTAGCAAATTCAAAGGCTAAACAATATTCGTCGCACTTAAGCCCAAAGTGTGGACACAGTAAACAGAGGCCCTCTACGAGAGAGGGGCGGATCATCCCTACTCTATTAGCGAGCCGAATGGAGTCCCCAGCATTTTAGCCACTTAGGGCGCAATCCCATCTCGAAATAAACACAACCTCACCCTGTCAGGGTTCGGGTTTCGTTGACCGACATTTGACTGCCAGATATAATGTATACCTTACTCCATCCAATCTTCATTCCATTAAAACAACACGCTTTTACACGTATTTGGTTATATTTATATTTAAAGTAAAGAAAAAATATACACAACCTGTTGGTTGACCAATCTAGAAAAATCCTCCAGTAAAATTTTTTTTACTCTACGTTTCATGCCACATTTTAAATAAATACAACATTACGTTGATTGAAAGGTGAATAATTCCATAGACAAGTAATCTAAGTAACTCTTATTATCTTTAATTTGCTTATAAAAAATAACTCACAATTAATTAGGCTGTCATAGAATAAATTCAATTCGTATAAGATATACGGTCGAAAATAGGAGCATATGATAATATACAGTGTGAAGATATTCACTCCGAAAGTGGAGCATAAATCTCCGCAATGTGAGAATTCTTGACAGATTATTTTTCACGAGAATTTCTGACTTTTTTTTTAAGTCCAGCAGATATAGGAATCGAACCCGCATTCCTCGGATAATTTCTCACACGAATCTGTACGCTACTAAAAAGATTATACAAATACGATAAGTATGGATAAAATTTTATTATAGTACAAATAATATTTACATACTCATTTTATACTGTTTACATACGACATACAGTATTTTTAAGTGTTTTGGCTTAACCAATGCTTGAAAAAGTTTGATAATAATTATATTAGTATAATTTTATTTCATAAACATATTTTATTAAGTAATATTTCACTAATTTTTAATTCAACAACAGATTAATGTCAAAAATGTTGAATTTTAATCCTTTTTAATATGACAATTTATTGAAAAAAAGATTAATAAAATATACTTTCATATTATTTTCTACTATCAATAAAAATAGTATCGTGCAAAAATACGCTCGAATAGATATCGTTTGTGATAAAATATTTTTTCATACAATTCAAAGTAAACATTAATACATATGTAGCAGCTAAATACGAGTTTTTATCGGAAGTCAAATTGTCGGTTTGATATTATTAATTTATAATTCACTCGATCAAAATATATACAGTTTATTGATTGATATTTAAAATGTTCATATTCCATATTTGATTACAGTGTTATATAAAATATACATGCGAATAGACCCAATCAATTTTATAGCTCGCTGTCTTTTATACAAAGTTCATTACAATATGGTGTAATTGAAATGTCATAACGCGAAAACAATTGTTCCATAAATGAAAGAACAATAAATCATTTAAACGATTGAACATGAATTGAAACATAAAAATCACGGATAAATCTGTTTTCATTTTCATTGAAGAGTAGTAAAGAAATGTACCCACCATCCACCCGCTCCGTCATTACACCCGGTCTTTATCATGTATATTCTAAAGCTCTGGCTATAAGTTTGTTTTATACGAAAGACCGCGCATTACTATATTATTTTTGTTCAAATAATTAACATTTATGGAAACTTCCCGTTTAATTTATATAAACAATTTTTAACTTCATTTCTCGATATGCCACATTTGTTTCTACCCATTAGATCACTTTCGCACTCGATAGCCTTTTCATTGAATGAAATATTCACTATGGTCATATTAAATATAAATCATGTTTAACAAATCCTTTACTTGTACCCTAAGAGGATAACATATGTTTCGGAGATGGTTGTTGCAGGTTTTTATTCCACATCTGTTGGATTAAAAAAGAAATGCGCAAATGCATGTATGTTATATTGAGCAATTGAATGATAAGCAATTCTCATTAAAAATATTCTGTCAAGACATAAGTCTTCAAATAGCAAAGATATATATATTTTATTTTCGGAACAGATATATTTACACCGTGTAGATCCATGCTTCGCTTTCGAAAAGGATATGACAAAAAGAAAGTTTAATAAATACCCAAACACTATAAAAGCTATAATTTTAACGCTTTGTATGGGACACAATATCACGTCCTTAGATTCCCCGCAACCTGCTTGTGAGTCGTAAAATTGAAGCTGTAAATTATTATCGTGCTCCATTTCTTTTGTGTTAATTTAATACAGGGCCCGCTTAAATATGGCCATAAGCCATAAATGAGCCCTTCGATGCTTGCTTAGTTCCCTGTGAAAACAAACAGTGGCGGGAAAAATTACCCCTTCGACCCATAAATCTCCCCGGTGACTGCAGTATTATTTAGTTGTATAACAAAGACTTAATTTATTATCCCTACCGGACTTAAGTAGTAAAAAATAGTGTTGGTTTTATAAATTTATTTTTGATTACTATTATCCATTCAATATAAGAATACATCAATTGCAGATCCCACCACTGAATTAAGATCTATTTTGCATCCCTTTCTTTCATAAAGTACTTTTTTTTAACCACATAATCATCATCATGTAATAATAATCTAACAAGCGTTGCGCGCCTTTTATTACCTTACATTTGTCATGTTTTACATTACATAAATACACCCGTCTATCTAGTATCCGTATTGTATGTAATACTTTTCACGAACAATGACGGAAATAAAAGATATATTATATTAACAAGACAAAATATACGTATAATTGAAGATATAATAAAATCAGTCATCGCGTCATATATCTACGCGAGGTCGTTTTGAAACTTATTCTCAAGAGAGATCAAAAAGTCAGGATAGAAAGATGACACCATCCACAGTAATAGCTATAAATTTGCTGTCTAAATAAATGTATAATCGATATATTTATGATATGTACAACCAAATATAAAACCATCGAATAATACTTATTTTTAAAGATTTTTCAAATTATATTTTTACTAGATTTATTTTACCCATATTTGCTTCGAAAGTGGAGTATATGGATCTCCGCAATGTGAAAGGGTGTATTGAAAGATTACTTTTCATAAAAATTGCTTTTCAAACAATTGATCAACCCGATAAATATCCAGTACTGCATTTTCGAGACATTTATTATACACGATAGTTAATTTACTCAGCCATATAAAATATTTGCATTCTCTTGTTGATCACCCGCCATGATATTGAAGGATTCGGATTGAGGGTTAAAAGATTAAAATGTGACACCAAACAATAAAGTTCAGCAATTGGTTTACAACCAATTCGCGTAAAGAAATATACCAAGACACGTCTTTAGATTGTAGAGGTCCATATACATCACATTCGGAGCGAGCTTCAATATCTTCAGATATACTGCTGTATTATATTAGAAGACTATGTAGGTTACTTATGTGTTACGTGTTTACGTAAAAAATGAAAACTTATTTATAGTCGAATATTAACGTAATTATTATATTATTACTATTATAAGCTAGCAAGTGGTTTCACACGATTACACTAATTCAGCATTATTGTATAACTCTCAGAATTGAAAGGTTAAACTATCCGTCCGAAGTTATCTTTCTAAATCGACGCATGTCAGTGTTATCGTCACGTATCCTTATCATTTTATAATGCCGTTGACAACACCGGCACGTATTCCAATATGTGAAATATTATAATACACCAATGCGTCATATTTTTCGGAAAGACCCTACCACATCAACTACTAAATTTCTGTTTATTTTGAGAGTAATAAAAATTCGAAAAAAAATAAGATGTAGATCACTTTTGCCAAGATACTGACAGGTAAATTTATTTATTTTACAGATTACAGTAAAACCCGAAGACTTTCGACTGTGTAAATTAAAAATGTATTTATATTAAAATAATCGCATCTATTGCAAAATTTTATTTCTTCCTTTATTCAATAAACGTGTTTTTCTACAGTGACAACAATCTTATCAGACATATTTATCTTGTTACTTATTTAACGTCTCACTAAATTTTAAAATTTACAAATCTTGCCATGTTTTACTACCAAGTATTCAAAAATTCATTCATTCTTAATGATCTCCGGCACAAAATTACTCAACTTTACCAAAACAGCAAATGACAATTTAAAATGGTAGTCAGATCTATGAAGAACTATAAATAAACAATCTTCCATACCATATGACGCAAAAAAAATACACAGTAGCGGAGAGGTTAGCGCGCGTGCATAAAAATTCGGGGAATGTGGATTCGATCTCCACATCTACCGTATTATATAGTCAAATGCAGAATCGGGTTGAATAATTATCTGATCCCATCAAAACAATAATCTGCCAAGACTTGTCTTCACGTTGCGTAGACCCACTCCCGAAACAGACGTCTTCATAGTATGTAGATCCATATGCTCAACTTTCCAAGGGTATACTTTTTAAGTGAATTTTTTTGTGTATTTTGTTTTGCGATATTTTTAAAATTGGTTTATTTACTAATTTACACATTACATGATTCTTCTATAGAAAAGATACCTGTTCAAAATGTCTTCCTTTAAATTTGACGTAGTGGAGTAAATTCACTTTGTAAAGTACTTGTCTATCAGTTTCTGTATACTTATTATCAATATCGGATAGAGAAATGTTTGAGAGATTTTTGGTATTAACACTTGGCCTGCGGGACCCGTAATATTAAGTGATTGTGTACTCCAGCGGCTATCTGCCAGACCCGGAACGTTCCGTACTTCATATTTTAAATATTTTGTCAGCCAACTGTAGTCAAATACTCTTACTACAATTTCATAAGAAAAACAGAAATAGTTCTCGCTCCATATTTGGTAAATATCGTCACCCCTCATATTAACTTACAATTTTGTTAAGCTTATTCTATCCTAGCCTACCATTTTCGATCAAAATCATCTTCCTTGGTGTAGTATACTTTTTTTCAGTTCCTGTAAGACATTTTAAATACTTTCGTAAATATCAAACGAGTTTATTAATGCCAATGAGGATTGTATTATATTTTTTCTCAAATATCAAAAAATAGCAATATCTTGGTTTTAAGTGATAATTATATATGCTGCGACAATAATATAATACTGAGATTTTGATAAATTTATTTTGCATACAATTTTTAGTATAATAAACAAACAAATATTGAAATATTTAAAGTGCTTTAGTAAATATATTGATTTTCGTTAACGTTAAGCGCATTTTGCGAATTCGCCAAAAGTAGCCCGCAGGTTAAGTGTTAATATTGTGTATAAAGGAACTGAGGCTTATTATCGGATACGCGTGCCTAGAATGTTCTTTTCGGATAGTCATCCGATGTACAATTGGAGTAAAATTTAATAAAACGACGGTCATATCTCTGTCGCATCGACATGTGTTACCAAAAATTGATTTTGTTTGTAAGAACTGCGATACGATCCAGTTAGTATAATATGTAGTGTTCTATATTGGGACGTGTCATATTTTTTTCGTGGACCCAAGATAGGGCAGACGAAACGCTACGACGCAAGTTAAACAACGCTCCTATCGATAATGATCAAAGCCAAAATACCGGTACGGCGATTGTAGGTGATATCTCCTTTACTAATCTCCCATCACATATCGTCAGCTATCAATCAAACAAGTTCACTTTCAATTTGATTCATACCTGATTTTTTGACACGTATTTTTCATTCAACGTGTACTGTTACTTAGCACGCTGTAAAATAATACAAAATATATTTCTCTAAAGATGTGAGACAACAATCCTAAATATTTTTTTAACCACTACAAAACTGTAAAAATCATCATTTATTTTCGATTTTATAAAACTTAATAAAGTAATTTAACAGGTAAATATAATGATCATAAAACAAAACAAAATTTTCGCAATTGAAAGGCTTATTACACAGATAACTTTCAAATTTTAATTAAATTCACTAGAAATTATTTACTCGAAAAGTAGATTAAATGGGCCACCACATTGAGAAGACTAATTCACAAGATATGATTGTCACCCAGTTACTAAACTCATTTATATCTGATCTTGTATCTTTAAATATAAATGAATGTGCTCAAGTTGACCCAATACAATTTTTACATAATCTATAAATAAATAAATATTTATATTATAATCTGTATAAATTATATATTTTATTGATTTATTTCAAGTGCAATAACATTTTAGGAGAGTTTTTATCAAATTTGTATATTATTTGTGTCTACCGGTATTCTTTCATTCATGCAGAGAACGCGGACGCGAGAAAAGAAAATATCAAATAAGCAATGTATAATTTTGTATACCATCCTTACACCATAATTGGAGCATATGGATTTACTCAATGTGAAGATATTCACTCTAAAATTGGAGTATATGGATCTCCGCAATGTGAAGAAGACTTGGCAGATTATTTTTCATGAGAATCGTTTGTCAGACAATTGCTCAGCCCAATGGGCATCCAGTTCTGCATTTTCGAACTTTTAAAATCCAACAGATGGTGAATCGAGCCCGCATACCCTGGATTGCTAGGCGCGCACGCTACTAACTACGCTAACCTGGGAGACAAATGTATAAATAATTGTAACTTTTATAAATTGTTATGGCTTTATTTTACGTGGCTTCACCTAGAATTGATTAAAATTATTTTTTTATCCAAATTAAATTTATTTAATCCGTATTACAGATATATTTCATTACTTGAAAGTATGAAACATGTGAAAATTTCACTTCGTTATTCTTCTCCGTTTTGGAAGAGTTCTTGTGACAGACACATAACTGTATAACAATAATTAATAATAATATACTCAATTATTGTATTTAAATCGTTTTGTTTGACTATTATTAAAATGCTTTCATATGGCAATACGTTGTTTAGTAACCAATTGTTTCAATTGGAGACCATTACCTATTCAATACAATTATCGTAACGTTCCAGCAATGGTGCTGGATTCGATTATATGTTTAATGAAGCATCAATAACGAATAGGTATCCAGAACACCCCATAGTAATAGAGACTTCCCAAAATAATCTCTAATCGGGTTTGTCGACAAGCTGATAGCTAAATGGCTAACGAACTTGTGGCATATTGGCTCGTAATTGCTCTGAAATTAATTGCAATCACTATTAGTGACATTATGTCGTTATCGTTGTCGTGTTATCAGTCAAATTGTGTATATAGCCAGGTATTGGCTATTGATATCAATAAATTATGTCACACCACGTATAATTCGGCTTAATTTCTGTGATTTTTCTTTGATAATATTGTAATATATAACTATTATATAACTAACTCACTTTTAATATGATACCAAGCCAAAAACCGGGACCAAATAAAATATATCAATTGGACATTCCAAAAAAAATATTCTTTACTAAACAATCTACACAAAACTATATTTTTCAATCTATATTATCTCGCATAACGTTATAAATCAATATTTGAATCCAAATGTATTTTTAATATCATCTATGAAGATGATTGTTTTATTATATGATAAATTCTTAATATTCCTTATAATATTCCATGAAATCAACTCTGAAAAGAATCGGTGAGATGTGTAGACTTATAAATTTCGGCGCGAATACTTAGATAAGAAAACACGCTGGGTATATTGTAAGCAGTGACTATGGTTGTTATTTTATGAATTTTTTCTGCGTACATAATTATGTAAATATGCACATTTTAAAAGAAAAAAATCAATGTGCCACAAATTGAACAAATTTTAAAAGATAATTAATCTATCGATAGCTATTTCGGTTGTAATAGAAATCAATCTCGACAGTATTTTTTAAATTCGCAATAAATAGGTTCTAAATACCATTTAGGATGTTAATCATTTTGTAAAACTAATATTATGTTGGATAAGACATCATAAAGTTGGCACACCTAATTAAATCAGCATTTTTAGTATAAATTCATTGCACGACATTTGAATTCAATTATTTTCAACAGTTTAATTTGTTTTTTGAATAGCCGCTACTATTGAAACACTTTTAAAAATAGTCTACGTAGTCTTGAAGATGATGTGACAAACACGATAATCCAACATTAGAATTAATATTTTGTTTCGCTTAAATATTTTTTATTTGCTATGCCTTTTATGTAAACGTAGCGCGTAGTATTGGTATCACCAATACATTGACATTCCCAAATCAGACCAAAGTAAATAACATTTGTCAGAAGATATCAAAACATGGTGTTTGCTGTAATCACAATCACGCACTCTCAAATACGTTCATGGATTATGTTATCACTATTATCAGTCGTTGTCGAGAGCTGCGGCAATCGCTTTGAGCAAAAAGCCGACGATTTTTTTTTATTAAAAACTAATTGGTTTGGTTTACCCTAATCGTGTGATATCTACTCTGTTCTGTTTGCTTACTATATCGATAGAATTAAACCGTTATAGATATCACAACGACAATACACGAGGCCCCGAAATATTTCCACTTTTAGCACCCCCTCACAGTTTTATTACCAGTATACGTGTGATTTCATATGTCAAACAAATACTTATCACACATTAATCTTTTCAATAGATTGACCTATTTCCAAAAAGTAATTCAACAAAATGTGAGACTGGACTTTAAATGTTTTGAGCGATTTGCCGACATGCAAAACTCGTGAAAAACAATGTCAAGATACGTTTTAACAATTTAAAAATCCATTTGTTTCACCGGAATGTCCGCTCCGAATGTGGATTAAATGAATATACACAGCGCGAAGATGGGATCACCGCAATGTGAAGAAAATCTTTAGTTTGTTTTTCAAGAGCATTGATTGTCAGGCAATAGCTCTACCCAATGGTTCGGATTTTTTAAATTCGGTAGATGTGAGAATTAAACCCGTATTCCCCGGATGCGGAGCGCGCGCGCTAGCCTCTCACCTACCAGAGAGACAAAATATTTAGAATATAGTTTTTTTTAATGCATAAATCAGCACGTGTTTTGCCATAATATATAAAAAATTCTAAAGTTCTTAAAAAAGTATAATATGTAGCTGAAATACGTGTCATATTATTTAAAATACAATGTGTATCATTAGCACAAACGTATTCGAAGACATTTTGAAAATTGATTTTGTATCGACAATTTCCGGAATGCAGTGATTATTTTATTTTATATGTATTGTTCATTATCCTATGTTCAAATATTCGTATTCTCTCGACAACTAAAATTCTAATTACACCGATCGAAAAAAAATTCAATCCGCGAATTCAGAATGCTTACATATGCTTTTATATATAAATATGTATAATTCCTGAAACAAATAAATGTGTTTTACATTATTTTGATTTTACGATAAAAAAATTATTATTTAAACTAAAGACATCAACATTTTAAAATCTTTAGTAGATAACCAAAAAATCAAACATTATAGTTGAACTCAGCTGGCCGTCTGATAAGAAAAGATTCACCTAAATGATTTTGATGTTAAAACTTTATTGAATATCGTGTTTTTACGTAACTTGTTTTATAAAAGATTTTACTGTGTTTTATTTATTAACTAACCATCACTTAACTATCATTATTCTACTAAGTTATCACTCACTACTTACATTTAGTGCTCATGTTACTAAACATAAACACATAATTTTACAGTTAAATTTACTGCAACATAAGCAAATTAATAAGCTTCCATATTATTACATACAAAAAGCTACAAAACAGAAAACTTTTATGAAAATTCTAGGTAAAATGTAAGTGTTATACCTAAAAAAATCAATATATTAATCATTTGAAAATAAACTTTTATCTACACTTGTATAATAAACAAAATTAGTTATATGTATACTGTTTGATTAAAATTGGCCGTAACATGTACTAAACAGTAGCCATAATCATCAATTTAAAAGATGTGTTTTGTAGCCTTAATGTAATTTTGTAATAATTCAGAAATAATATTTAATGAATGAGTTTTTGTGTAAGTTAACACATTAACAACCGCATGTATCATAATGCTTTAAAAGGGAATATATATTCAAACTGTACTGACATCGGAAATAATATCCAACGACCATTTTTACTAATATATGTGGAGTGGTCTGTGGCTGTTAAGGGGGTCGATTTTTTAAAATGATGTGAAATTAGATAGGTCGTTGTTACATTTTTTTTCAGATAACATATTTTTATGTTCTCTTATTTTTACTCTCTTTCTCATTTTCGACATTTCGTGAAATTTTAGCACGCTGTAAAACAATCTTATGTTGATATAGTAATTCTTAATATAATAGTAATCCAATTTCCAATTACAATTTTTTTTTAAGTTATATATTTGCTTCATTCAAATTTAAGCGTCTTATCTCGTATACCACGGTTACACACATCACGATAGTTTGTAGAACTTTTAATAATTAACACTCTTTTGATATTCTTTATTACATATAAGTGTATTTTTTATTGTCTCCCCTATAGCCTTGAGCCTAGCGTGCGTGCTTTGCCTTCAGGAGATGCCGAGTTCTATTCCCATATCTACCGAGTTCTTAAAAATCCAAAAATACGGGACTAGGTGCCTATTAGGTCGAACAATTATCCGACAGCAATATTAAATTAAACAAATCAAAATGACCATACATAATAAATTGATTGTAGAGTTTATTTCAAAAATGAAATTTAATAAATATACCGCAGTATTATTTATTAATTATTTCAGAAAACAAAACGTTTTGTGTATTCTTCTTAAAAGCTGTATTTTTTGTATTGCTGGGATGCGGACCATGCAATGATAAACACTGTCAAAAAGTAGGCGGAGTTTAAAAAAAAGAAAGATACTGAGCTCAAAGTGTTAAAGAGTTAGTCTCAAAAGTCTATCCGGGCATTTACAACAGTCGCTATAAAACATTCGAGGCGGTCTCTTATCTGCAAATCTCTCAACAACCCCCGAGGACTAATTAAATTAATATAACCTGAATATACCTACGTATACCACAAGAGCTTTTTTTATGTTCTCGATGCACGCTAATGAGCTAATATCGTTAATTATAAAAAAAAGATAAACAAAAAAAAAATCTTGTCAGATAACTTTTTATTTGAAATGGAAATATTCTCGACCTCTTCAAGAAAAACAAATTATGTAAATCGTCAACAGCCAACAATTCATACTCTTATAGTACAAGTCTTTATCTTATAATCTTAGAAATATAATTCTAGTCGGTTTTTTGTGGTTTGCTTATGAATGAAACATCGGCCGAGCGAATCTTTTCACATAAGACGTCTGCCTGTTATAATGTATTGTGTTTTCAATTTTTTTGTTTGTAATTATTATTGCTTGCAGAATGTTGTATTTATTAATTAGTTATTAAATGTACGTATAAACATCGTGCGTAAATTGTAACAATGTAAGCGCAGTGATCGTATCTCAATTAATTTACTTATTTAGACGGTACATACGAGAACAAAGTAAAGTAATTACGTTTACTTATTCGAAATTAACTTAATTACCTAGATGCTTTAAAAAAACTAGCAATATTTATTCAGTAAGTAGGTGACTACATAACTTTTATTGTTATACATACATAAAAGAATAAAAGTATTATGTATTATATTTTATTTAACTCTTCCTCTTACCATAGACGCTACTTTTGTGGAGCACATTACTACGAAATAGTCTTTCCAAGATTCTCTGCCAGTTTCTTTAAATCCATTAACTTCGCTCAACACATTTTACGGAAGATAGTCTTCCAAGCAGATCGAAAAAAGTAACGTTCAGTAATTTCAATGTCAGGAAATATTCGCAGTACATGTTCCAGTCAAATCTAGGGTTGCTACAAAGCTTTTAACGTGACCGGAGACTCTTAAGAGATCAATCAAGAAAATGATTCGCCGTTCTGTCAATTGTCGATGGATCGGCTAAAATAAAAATTTGGGAAACGATGAATATCATCCTTCAATTTGAACACTTACTAAAATTGCACCTTTTTATGTTTAAATGAATTCCTAATAAATAAAAAGAATTGATAACCACCAATACGACTTTGAAGTCAACGGTTGTAAGTCAGTAAATACACAAATCTCTCCGATAGCGTAGTTTTTAGCATGCGCGCCTAACTATCCCGGGAATGTGGTTTCGATTTCTTACTTGTCGTATTTTCAAAAAAATGCAGGGCCGGATGCCCACTAGGTTAAGCAATTGTCTGACAAAGAATTCTCGTGAAAAATAATCTGTCAGGAGATCTTCACATTGCGGAGATCTATATACTTCACTTTCGGAGAGTATATTTTCACACGTGTAGATTCATATGCTTCACGTTGGGAGTAAACATTAAAAGTTTTTCGACAATGAAGG
The DNA here is from genome assembly GCA_022683975.1 of Rhyacophila evoluta. Lineage (NCBI taxonomy): Eukaryota > Metazoa > Arthropoda > Insecta > Trichoptera > Rhyacophilidae > Rhyacophila > Rhyacophila evoluta. Next base: position 83 of record JAGVSQ010000639.1, on the reverse strand, counting down.
AATGGATGCCCATCGGGTTGAGCATTTATCTGACAAACAATTATCGTGAAAAATAATCTGTCAAGATGTCTTCACATTGCGGA
>JAGVSQ010000638.1:1089-36429 GCA_022683975.1 Rhyacophila evoluta | reverse complement strand
TTGGAGTAAATACCTCGGCTAAATTCTGGTTAAGTCAGGTGCATTCAATAAATTTAAAAACTGTTGGTGGCCGCAGCAAAATCCTCTGGTCTACACCATGTGAAGATATCAACTCCGAGAGTGGAGTATATGGACGTCCGTAATGTGAAGACGTCTTGACAGATAATTTTTTACAAGAATTGTTTGTCAGACAATTGCTCAACCCAATGGGTATCCAGTTCTGCATTTTCAGATTTTTAATATCCAACAGATGAGGATTCAAACACACATTCCCCAGACTGCTAGCCGCGCACGCTACCAGCCACGCTAACCGGGTCTCTTTAATATTTACTTATTTATTATTCGTATAATCATATAAATAATTCTATATGAGAATTATTCCAAATTAAATAATTAAACACGTTTATAAGGATAGCAAACAGGTTGCTGAATATATTTAAATCTATATCAATAAAGTTTCATAACATAAAAAAAGTTTTTTTTTAAGTTTTACTTTGAACCATTGTCACCTAAATGGACAAACAAGTGAGTGATACAGTTGCTAATTGAATTTTAGTTGCTCAGTGTTTTTAAATACAGTCCAAGGACAAATAATGAAAAGAACAATTTGCTGACAACAAATTCTCAAAGAAACAAAAATTGGTTATAAATATATATATATCAAAGCTCTTTATAACGAATATCGAAGTAGTCTTTTTTTAATCAAAACAATTGATTTTTACTAAATCGATTTAAAATTCATAAAAAAATAGCCGAATGAATTTATTCCATACAATATTCCGTATAACAAAATTTAGTTCGACGTAGTTTGCTATTGAGAGATATGATCTGTATTCATATTATAATAATCCGCATGCTTCATCGGAGAAGATGTATATTTTTTTATATATACCATGTTCGCTCCCAAAGTGGAGCATATGGATCTACACAGTGTGAAGATATCCACTCCGAAAATAGCGTATATGGATCTCCGCAATGCGAAGACGTCTTGACAGATTAATTTTTACGAGAATCATTTGTCAGACAATTGTTTAATCTAATGGGCATCCAATCTTGCATTTTAAGATTTTTAAAATCCAACAGTTGTGAAATTGAATCCGTATTCCCTAGATTGTTTCGCGATCACGCTGTCAACCACGCTAACCGGAGATAATTAAATACACTTATAAAAGATAAATAATTAGTTCCAACAAGGGAGTTCAAGCTATTAATTGAAAACCGCGAGATCATTATGTTAGTTGAAATGAAATTGATCCAAATTTTTTCCCAAAAGTTAATAACACTTAGCAGCGAATTATATGCCACGAACTTTCTTTTGGCATTTATTATTACACCGCCATACGGAAATAATATTTCTTATTCACCTGATCGACTCGCAAATAAAAGTTTTCGTAAAACACGTGTAGGTAGGTATTTTCGTTATGCGTTCGGAATATCCAAGGCTTCGGTAGAATGCCTAAAAACTTTGGTATAAGAAATTTCTGCCATAGAATCCCGACATTATTTTGCTTTTAATTTGTCAGAAATAACCTTTACAACTTTTTTATTATTTGCCAATAATATAAAGTATATATTTATTAAATGAAAATCAATGATCATTGTTCATAAAGTATTTAATTAATATATCAACTCGTTTGATGAAAAACGCAATTGAAAGTGAATATTTTTGTTACAGAAAATATTAACTGCTCATATCTTAAAAAAAATACAACATAAAGCTACCAAAATGAGTGACCTGGTTAATTCTTATACCATAATTCCAAATATGAGTTTAGTTCAATGTTACCTATTGGTGGTTGGTTCAAATCAATTCTACAATTATAATATAATTCCACTACTACTTTTATTAATATTGTCTAAATCATATCCCAATAAATATTCGTGTATTATATATTATATTATGTCACAGTTGGTACAACTTTTAAATAATATATTGTTTACAGTTTTCCCAATAACGCTACCTAAGCAAATTTAAAACACCACGATATAACCTAAAGTAGGATTCATTTTTTACTCGATTATTTGCATCGATTGGTATTTTATTTTAATAAAATATTTTGACATATAACGTTCTCTTAAATATATTTACGTTATATGAGTCGAATTAGCATATATTTAGTAAAAGTCAAATTTACAACTTAAATATAACGTTCAGCTTTATATAATGAAAACTTCAAATAGTAAATCACACCTGCTTCGAATGTAAAGTACATAAATATCTACAATACGAAGATTTTCGCAAATTATATCAATGAGAATCGGCTGTCAACCAATTACTCAACCCGTTGAATGTAATGTTCTGCATCATCCTTTAGTGAATACAACATTTGGATTCGGCCAGGAGACCATATGAATAGTAAAACGGATTTCATAATATAATATTTCCAAATCATCTCACTGACGATAATACAGTATCGATTAATATTTATCATGTTTTCTGTATATTTCTGATTCTATTAAGAACCAGTTGATGAATTACTAATGAAAATACAAATAATGAGGAAATATACACAGCGATGCATAATAGATTACATTTTTGAATAATTTGCTTATGTAGATTAAGAAAAGGTTAGGTAAGTCTTCATTTTATTTTGAATTTTATTCAAATTTAATTTCAAGAGTTTTCACCATAGCATTTTCAAAAAAATCTTGTTATTTAAAATAAAAAAATGTTCTTGATGTTGCAATATTTTAGATAGATGGTTATTTATATTTGACGAACCAAATTGTGTATTGTTTTCCCGTTTTTATAATGGTATCACTACCAAGATAATTATTTTCATAAGAAATTAATTTACAAAATTACTAATTAAAATATTTTAGATGATCTGTGTATATGATCTATATAAAAAATTGCAGCGCAGTTATGTGTGATTATTTGTTTGTAAACTAATCAAACAACGCTGCAGTCGTAAAAAACGGATCCGATTAAAAACAGCTGTTACAATTTAATTAAAAAACAGAAATTGAAACGAAGCATCACACTCATGATAATAAAACTAATTAAATGTCCACCGGATACATGGGTAAATATTATAAAATTACCTGGCAGTGAGTTATGACACTATAGACAAAACGAAAATTAAATAGGTTTCACAATTTACTACAACCGAATGAAATGTGTTCTCGTGTGAAACAGAAACAATGTTGTTCGTTCAAAAATGAGTGAGTTTTTAACTATTTTTAGATTTCATGCTTCAGTCATTTTATGCTGTATATAAACTCAAGAATGTTTAGGCGGTAGTAATGCTTTTATAATATTAATCAATCATTTAAATTCACACAAAAATGCCAATCACATGCGATAAAAGTATTTTCATGTTACAAAGAAATAAGTTGCCTGGTTGAATCATCGATTAAATAGTGATTTGATTTATATAGGAAATAATTTTTAGCTTTTATAAAACATCCAAGATCCGACAGTGTAATAATAAGGCTTAATTGAAATATAAATCATTCACACCATAGATCTTATTTAGATGTGACTATCTTAATATAACGCAAACCAGCTTAGTCTATCTTAAAAACATCAAATCGAAGCAATGTTTCCTGTATTATTTGAATTTTTTTCTCTGGAAGATTTTTTATAGCACCCTTAAGCACATGGCATCCGTTGAACTGCCTGTGCTGTTGGTACTTTGAGCCGGAGTATACGCCAATCAAGGTGTTGAAAAGTTTCTGAGATACTCTTGCCAGTGAAAGATACTTCATGTCCGTCGCGCCTGAATGACCAACATGGAGACGTGGAAATTAATATAATAGAAAATAAATGCAGTCTATATTGTCAACGTTTTTCACCGTACTAGAATTGAAATCTATGACGCGTCTAATATCATATCTTGTAATCTTTAGTACGATATAGTACTATTGGTCAAATCTATTGTATAGCCACGAATAAAGATATATTATATATAAGAGAGAATAATTTGATAGTAAGAAAAATCCTGTATAAAACACACTATATTGCTAATGTTTAGATCGTGTGATGATAGTTATTTGGATGTTTTATTTTGAGAATAAATGATTTTCCGTAGTAAAAATAATTTTGACAGTAAATAATCAAAGCGGCATGACTAAAAACCTTTTTAATGGAGTATACAATAATAACGTTAATATATGAATGCCTTCAACTATTTTACCCAATAGCGAAGAAAATTCACACCACAAACATTATCTAGTAATTGTATACAAACACCGATACAAGTATTGCAGCTTACAATTTAAGATAATCAATACTTAGAAATAACCGAGTCAGCATACCTAAAGTTTATGTTCCTGGTGATCTTCTGGACTAGAGCTATTATAAGACATAGTAACGTTTAAAAAGATAAATCTAACGAGACCGGAGGTACACGTATCCTACCTATGATCACAATATCTATCAATTAAAATAAATTTTAACTGTATTTTTGTTATGTGTATGTGATCTCGAGTTAAACATTTTTTTATGTTTAATTGATTTCCACGTAGTAGATAACTTCTATTTACTTATATGCGTACAAGTATACTAATGATAAGCTTATGAAAAATAAAGACAAAAGTATCGTAAAGGATTTTAAAATAGGGATATTAAATTAACGGTACTTTATATAATATGGAAGATACTCAGAAATATTCGCTGCAAGACCTTACATTTTGGCTTGTTTTTCAATATCTGTCACAAACATTGACGTTTAATTTATTTCAACGGTGCGTTTTAATGAATTTTCATAAGGTGAGAGGAGGGTTGTTTTGAAATATTAATAATTAGCTTTGAGTTAAATAATAATTTCAGTTCAACTGATTCTTATTCTTATCAGAACATTATAAACAAAGTTAAAATACATTAAATTATCTTACAATAACTTGCAGCGTATTTTAGATTGATTTATGAACATCGTGAGAAAAGTTGTATTTGTTTTTTCATAAAAGATATACACACTATGAGCAAAATACTGATATTATTAGTATACTCTCAAGCTATTTTTTAAATTCAAGTCACCTAGACCGTAGATAAAGGCAATAAGTAATAATTATCAATCTCCGCGTGTACTATAAAAACAGGTAGAGTATAATATAATTAATAACAAAAACAACTAGAGCATTTTTGGACTAAAAAATAGTTTATATACGCTTGAAAAGATTTATGTACTGGTTCAAAATATAATTAAAAAACTAAATATGTATTTTGTCGAATATGGAAAAATGCAGACGGTATGTTTTTCTATAAAAAGAAATTTATCAGTGAGTCCGTATTTTCGAAATGATCGACGAAGTGGCGTCCTATATTCCTCGTTTAAAATTCGCACCACAACCCGCCACATAATAAACATTCCAGGCTACCCGAATACGCAAAGAAAGAAGAGAGCGTCGGCGTCGGATCGTGAGACGGTGGGCGTCGTTGCGCGGCGTTTTAAAATGAAATGACGAGAAAAATTCATTTGTCATTCAGTCCGAGTTTCAACGTCCTCGTTCTAAGCCTGCGCCTGGCGAGAGTTAGCGCGGCAATCCGCCAATCGACTCATAAATCTGACTCATGCGTCTCAAGGATGTATAATATCATAATTCTGTATTAGGCCCGTGGGCTGCCTAAGAATTTGATCGAAAATTAAATATTCTTTAAAGTAACTCCCAGAATATGCCATAAACCGATTTAAATCTAAAAAATATGCGACTTTTTTTTATAATCATGAGCTGTGGTGAGTTCTATTATAATATATTACTGTATACAATTTTGGATAAATTGCTTTTTGTAGTTCTATTGAGATTTTAAGATTTCAATTATTATATTACAGGAAATATATTATACGAGATATTTGAATTTCTTTTGAGGGTGCAGTCAGTAAAAAAAATATAGTAAAAAAAATACGTAAATTGTTTTGAATAAATATAAATTCACTTGAATTAACAACTCTGGTAATCAATATAAAATCCGATTCATTTGCAGTTGCTATACGCATCAGTCAAAAGCCCAACTCATGTGTATTATAATTCATTATAATATTTATCAGTAAATTAATTATATATATGATGATGATTATAAATGAATTATATATATATTTGAAATTTTAATTACACCCTTTTTTATTTTAAGAGTTTCGAATCTCGAATCTGCCCTATACAATAAAAACACAGTATTTAGATGAGGAATCACCTGTAAGATACGTGTTTTTACTTAGTAGGGCAGTATAGTGGTTTATCTATAACTTTTTGAAATGAGAAAAAAAAGAAAACGCACCATGTGACTATTCACCATCACAGATTGTGATTTTGAACACGGCCAAGTGCTGTGGATGCCCCAAGAGTCAAATCTTACCTTCCTCTGTTTGAAATATACTTTAACATCCGAGAAAAATCACTTAATAAAATTTTATCCACCAAGGGTATTTAGATGAAAACTACTGAATGTTGAAATGGTCAGAAAAATCATTAGAGCATTGTCTTATGATAGAGCTTTTGGAGACGTTGTATGATCCCTATACATACAAAGACGAACGCGTTCGGTCAATTTGTATATTTGAATGTAAATATTTCATTGAAATCAAGAAAACGCTGGTCATAACATTGTTAATATGTAAGTAGTGCCAATCTTCAAAGGCATTATTGTTCATTATTATTATAACCATTATAAAGTGACTGTGAAGAGAGCCCGTCATAATCAGAAAACGCGTCATATTTATCCTTCGCGGAGTTTACTTGCGCAGTAATCACAGGCTAATTGAAATATGAAAATCCCGACGTAGATAAAATATTTAGGCTGGGGTCCCGCGATGCCGACGTCGCACGGACCTCGCCCGTTCAAATTTTATGAAGGATTTAAAAATAATCGCAGAGCTCCGGCAGTTTGGCACGTCCCCGCGTGACTTTCGCGCGGTACTCTCTCGAATAATATTTGCGCCCGCCTCTGGAGCGATATGTATTTTCGCTTTAAAAATATCCCCCAAAAAATGACGATTGGCGGGCATGGTTGACTTACTGATGGACTTAAAAAAATACGCTAGAGTTAAAGCGACTTAGTTAAAAACTAGATTTTCACCTTTAATTTTTTTATTTTACTGTATATATTTGTAACATATTATTTCACATGTCGAAAATGTTACAAGTTATTACGTTAAAGTATTCATAAAAAAACCTATGATAAAAAATAAAAGCTTTTAAAAAAGTTTGAATAATTTAAAAGTAGATTGAATGTGCACTTTGAAAAAAGATCTGATGTTCTCGATTTCTCATGGGACACACATACCGATATTAGCCAGAGTGGCATATTGCATATACTATTGAAGTAGCTATATCAAATTAAAATATCAATAATATGTACAAGTAAACATGTATAAATATTTGAAAAACGAGAGTGTATACATTAAAGATATTTTATGAAAATTTAGTAGTAATAGTCCACGAAAAAATATTTAAATGTCACCAAAGTTGGTTCTCAGAATTATTGGCGACTTTGTATACACATTTAAGTATGTTATTCTGAGATTTTTCGAAAAGGCAGTAAATTATATCAAATCTTTAGTACTGGTTCTTAATAAATAATCATGTAAAAATTATCAATGTTTCCATAATAATTGCTAATACAATTTCTGTTAAAAAAAATGTTGTATTTTGTGAGAATATTATAAGTGGCTATTCTGCGGTTTTTAGATAGTTCAGTCAAACATAAGATACAGTAATTTTACAAATTTATTCAAATAGTGTTTTCTTGTTTTCAAATGTTTTTTATAAAAATATTATGAAAAAATGTTTCTTCCTAAATATTTTCCACTGTTATATAGAGAAGATAATGCTTTCGGCCATCAGATGCGTGTTTACTCTTGTATGGCATATTTAAAAAAATCTACGAATTACTTAAAAATAAGGATTCGAAAGTTGAATTTAAAGGTGTAATATATGTATTTAATAATATTAAAAAGTTATAATTTACCTGTTGATGTAAGCCCAAACAGTAAGGATCTATCAGGAAAATCAGCCAACTCAAATCCGGCGGCAGTAGCTACGGTACTTGCACTTGATGGATTTTGTCCTACAGTGAAGCTTGGAGTTTGAACCTGTGAATCAACATACGATATTACTTATTCAATATTAAGAGGCATTAAATAAGGCATTTATTTATATTAGTTATCGCTCAAGTGATATCGTTTGTTGTCGACATGGAAAGAGAGTGTAGCAGTTTAAACCAGTCCTGGCGATAAAGCTGTATCTCTACAAAAAATAGAGTTACGAAGTGCTGCAATTTCATATGAAAACGTGACATAGCGGATTCGTGTTTATGTTATATGTCAAAGTTCACCTTCTTGCGTAATAAGTTTAATGTAAACGAAACACTAGACATTGATAAAATGAGTTCGACAATAATATCTTTAAAAAAAAAATGTATTTAGCCAAAACTAAGAATATTAAAAAAAAACATTACACTACCAAATACAGTATATTCCAGTCATTTCTTAGAGTCGACTCTCTATTCATTCAACTCAGTCTTTGTTCAACTGTTTCAAAGTAAATCTTACTCTATAATTGCACGTTTGCACATAATTCGGACAGTAGAAGCAATCTTATGTTGCTTCTCATTTACTGATAACTATGTATACAATTTTTGTGAAAAAATCCTATTTTATTCCAATTATTAAATATAGAATCGTTAAAAGTAAAAAATATTGGGTATGTATTCGGTATAAAAATCCCAAGCATCTTACAAGTGATAAGATCCATTATTATATACATAATCCACTAAAGTTAAATACGTGTATTTAACTTTAGTTATTTGGGTTAAATTTTTATTTTATTGGAATTGTATTTTTTCTACCATGTTTATTTTTCATTAACTATTTGAATACTAAAATTATTTTAGTGTGTGGACTAATTCACCTTAAACTATTACCGAATAGAAAAATCGATTCACCATTTATATAAATCTTAGTTCAGCTTTCCTCATGGAACAAATTGTGTGCAAAAAACTGAGATTCCATTTGAAATCTTCATTTTTATCTTCATAAATAATAAGATTTTTCCATGACGAAAATAATTTTTAAAGCTCTTGTATATAACGTTCTTACCTAAATTTGGCATGCAAAAATGTATATTATCTATCGTAATACTATTTGCTTAAGTATCTGTGCCTTTTGCTGTAAAATGGTGTTCTTGTCATTATTTGTATTTATGTAAACTACAACAAAAAGTTAAAGATGCAGCAAACTTTGTAATCGTATTAATTATTCATCAAAAACTCCCTCAAGTGAAAACAACTCGCATGTGATATCTTTATGTTTAAATTCAATATATTATAAACATATTTAGAAAGCTTGAAGAAATTCTTTGTTCTGTATAAATAATGTAAAAAATATAAATAATATTTTTTAAAAAAGTAAGCCCCAATTACGTTTTCAACGCAAAAAAACGCCGCGGCGATAAATAAGCAATTAAGTTTACCTGTGACGGGTTCAAGAGCACAGTGCCGTCCACAAAGGGCGCGAATCCAGGAAGGAAGCGAGGGGGGTCTATGCGCACGCTCAGAAGCTCGCTCAAGGACTTGGTCCTCAGGCAGGGGGCAAGGTCGTCCTCCAGCAGGTCGCCATGGCAACCGGTCTGCTCGGCCACCTACGCCAAAACAATACACTGTGTCAATCATTCACGCAGAGATTTGCATATCTCTTTTTATATTCCATGCAAATTGGATTCAGATTTTGTTTTTTATGCGGTTTTAATCATTGATGTTTGCCAAGTAAAAAAAATGATGATACGGATGTAGTAAATAATACAGTTACCAACATTATTTGCATAATTTTGTCCACCCTTTTTAAACAAACAAAATCATCATATAAACATGTTATTATAATTACATATTAAATGTCTCCTTCGTTACGTGCCATATATTCACACTAACTATCATGAGGTATACCACAGCCGAAAGAAAGTAAAGCGTATTGCAAAGCACCTACCTCAAATTCTCAAAGATCTACTTATAAATTCTGATGTTGTTGCTAAAGATATTTTAGAAGGATCATTAATGAATTGATAGGAATAATTTTCATTTTTCATCTAAAATTTGTAAGACTAATACAAAACATTATGGTTTTCCCTCAAAATAGTGACATTCAAATTAGAATAACTACGTGCAAACGAATTTATAAGCATATGATTGAAACTGATTGTATTTACTGAGTTAATAAAGAGAATATGTTTTGATAATGGTAATCGTGGATTCATACCCCGTAGTTGGATGTAGGTTGAAAAATACATACCTATGACAGCTGATCATCGTGAAAACATAATGTCATGATAATAAGTTATATGATATTGTGTTTTTATTTAAATTACGTTCATATTATTGTAATTAACACTTAAAAAAATAAGGCATCTTTACCTAAAAGATATTTTAAGTAAAATAATGTATTTTGTTACATTTTTATTTCGTAAAAAATGTTATGCGTTGCAAAAATGGGTCAGAATACAATGAAACGAAATATTAAGCAGTATTTTTTGTTTGAATTGCGATACTCACGAATAAAAAACCAAAGACGTCGCCAAAAAGGAATTTAACAGCGCTATTAAAAACGCTTAAAATTAAAATCGATTGTCAGGAAATTCTTGTTAAACAAGAAATCAGGCGAAAATTTGGGCCCGGCCGTTTTATAAAAATATGGAACGAGGTTCATTGTGAAAATTTAAATTGTTAAAATAAAAGAGTCGAATTGTGTTTAACGAAAATTAAATTACGAGTAAATCTAACAAAATTAAGCTTCCAGGAATGATCATGAATAATTTAAAGTTGAGTTAGTATTTATGTGAAGTTAAATTTGGCAGGAAAATGAATTCGAAGGTGAGTACATCCTTAGAAATGTTTCGATTATTTTATTGTTTTACTGCAAACATGGAAATGTACTTTAAAAGCACCAACCATAAGGAAACCTACGCAACTGAGTACAGATTAATGTACTAATATATTCTCAATGGTATACTTAGAAAAAGATTCGTCACCATTTATTGGCAGTTTGAAATCTTGCAAATTAAATTCGTAAAGAGGCTTGCGTATTATATACATTACCATTTTCGCTGTGAAAGTGAAGCATATACATTTCTACAGTGCAATGATGTCTACTTAACGAATTAAATATACGGGTCTCCACAATGGTTCATGTTGAGTATTTAACTCTGCATCTTTGAATAAAATAATCCTCATCGACTGTAAGATTTGAATTCAAAGCCTTCGGCACCGAAGCGCACGTACTTCTTTTGGCTGACAGGATGCTTGTAAATCACCCTGGTTCGATTGCCTTTAACTAATTTAAATGAAGTACACGAATAAAATTATGAGTTGATCGATTAGTTGACACCCACAAAGCGTGAAAAACGTGTCTATTAGAAGTTTCTATATTGTTATAATATCAATTGATAAGCTTTACGCTTGGAGGGGATGTAGATAATGGAAGAGTATATTATATACATTTACAATGGCATATAATGAAGTTATATGAAAATCTTTGGCTTTCGGGTAAATCTAAGGTTGAATGAATATGTGAAATCACAATGCCTTAGAATAAAATTATTTACGATTCCGTTGAAATCGCAGCTTCCTAGTGAATTATAAAATTGTCGGATCGGTGCATTTATTAAATTTATCAAAAGTTCGCGGTAGGTGAGGAGTTCTGATTTCCCCAAGCAGGGGACAGATGAAAAGTTATTCGAGACTTGTAACACTGTCGGATTATATTTTCAAGCATTAAAATGACAAATGATTGCGGGATGAATATGCGAACGATTCATTTTTCAGTCTTGCGCCTCGTTTAAGTTCTTATGCTATTTTTTTCCATTAAGATTGCAGCGAGGACCAAGAAAACAAAAGCGGGATTCTAAAAAAAATGATAATTGCTAAAAATAATTATTTATTTTTAACTTTTGATAGAACAGCTTCTCATTATCTTATTATACGAGAACCTTTCGAAGAACTAATTTCAAACTATTAACTTGAGTGCATTTTTGTATTTGTTATTCATTTCTTAATTGATTATTGTGGGCAATATTATAAACATTGTCTCTCTGATTGCCAAGAGATAATATACGTGCCTTGGATCCGGTGACTGTGGGTTTGATACCCCCAATGCAGTACTTCATGCCCATTGTATTGTGAATAATCTAACGAGACATATCTTCAAATTGTAGAGATCCATATATTCCTCTTTTGGAGATCCATATGCTCTACTTTCGAAGCACATATCTGTTTTACCATGTTTTGAGTAAGTGCAGCATGTAGATCTGCACAGTGTGAAAATATCCATTCGGAAAGTGGAGTATATGGATCTCCGCAATGTAAGGATATGTTTTAACAGATTATTTGTTCAACAATTGCTCAACCCAATCGGCATTTAGTGCTGTGTTTTTGGATTTTTAAAAATTGGACATCGAAATTGTATTGCACGCGCAAGATAACCTCTACGCTACAAAGGGGACAGTATATTCATATATAATGATTGTTTTATATATATTAATTATAAATAACTATTATAGAACTGATCATATGACTTAATACTTTTTGTCTGTATACCCTCGCTATTGGAGTATAAATGTTATTTCACGTTATATATGGACATAACAAATATTGGTAAATAAGCTTTTAGTATATTGTAGGTGACATCAAATGGTTCACCGAATGTTTGAACTAATATCAAAGGGTTGTAGAAAACCTCGTGGACCCCTGCAGCTCATCACTGAATATGGTTGAAGTACTTACCTTTCGTTTGACGGTGAGTGGTTCTCTTTGTAAAGCCCAGGAACTCAGTCCAGATCCGCTGAATAGTATGACGCGTTGGAGTAATTCTAGAATTTAAAAAATAAATCGAATTAAAAAGATTTTCTTAAAAATTCAACGTACACACAGTCATTTAAATCATGAATTTTACACAGGGTTATGCTTATAATAATATATATAATCCACAATTCTATGATATACTATTGTGTCTATTTCATAATAAATATAATTATATAACTTATTGCTTGTTTCAAAACGTCGACTAATATTTTAACGTGTAAATAACACATCTTGTAAATTAAAAAATCATAGATACTGTAAAATACAATATGAAATATAAAATAAATTGTTATTCGTGATGAATTATGCAAAAAATGTTATTAATATAAAAATCAATATTATTCACGTATGCCTAGTGCAGGGTATGTGGAGTATTATAAGTATGCGCGCTTACTGGCTCAGCTATTGACGTGATAGATAATACATTTAAATTAAAAATGAAAGAATTAATTTATATTATAATATCTATATATAATGATTAAAGATGTTTAAATTTGGAAACAATATTATTTTATTGAATATAATTAAAAAAAGAAAAAAAATGTTTTGAAGATTTCTCAACGAGTCCGCAACTATGAATAACGCATTAGTAATTCACCAAACAGTAGAAGTAAAAGCTTCAGATATTGTTTTTGTTAAAAGATTTTGAATACAGTATGATAAAAGCAATGTTTCGAAGAAGTTGAAAAATGGCAAAAAATAAAAATGGAAAATGGTCCTACTTAGGCTCCTCGAATTTTCCAAAGAGACCAATCATAAATACCAAAAAAAAAAAATCATGGAAAATGAGGGACGCGTAAATATTTTCTGAGGTCATTCTGTCTCCCCCAAAAGCTCCGACCCCCTTATTCTCATTCCACTTTCGGTGGCAATTCAATTTAATCTTGTTAAGCTTGCACTTCCGAAAGCTTCCGCCAGAGTTCTACCACATCTCTCCAATCCCTAAAGGTTATCGCTCATGAACCCTGAGCCATGAAACAGAAAAATTCAAAAGTAAGTTGTAAAGATTTCGATAAAAATGTGGATTAAAAACACCATTCTCTCTAAATAGGCAATTACTTTATGGTAATAGAGATATTCTTTTGAATCTTTATCGTTTTAAGCAACTACTTAAGAAAAAATATGCGCTCTGTGTTATTACAATATCAACAGATAAGCATTATAATAGTTCGCAGTTTATTTTAATAGCAATAATTGCTAATTCATGTAAATACGTAAGTACTTTTAGAATGATGAGAAGCGAACAATAAATGTAAACGTCGGAATTTAAGTGAATATTTCCGCTTTTAATTAGAGTTTGTGTGTATATTTATGCGTTACAATTATTGTATCTTAATGTAATGTATTATAATATGTACGTATAAACGAAATAGTGTGTACGTGTTATTTTATGTTTTATGTTATCGTATATTGCGGTAAAAAATAACAAACTGATTAAAATTACAAATAATTTTATTCGTTTGACAAAAGGCGGAAAAAAACTAAAATTGCGAATTAAACGCAAGGTAGACAATCTGGTTAATTTAAGGGCAATCAAGCCAGCTAGTTGATTAGGTGTGGCTGTGTCCTGCTGTTGGTAATATTAATCAACGTTGGTCCTGTAATAAAATTATTTATTTAGCACCATGGGTGACATTTTTATTATAAATAAAATTTATTCTGTAGCAGTAATTTGGTTGTAGTGTAGAAATACCCCTTTCCTTAGAGAGCGTATTGAACAATATATATTTTGTACTATAAATGATTAAAAAACTAATATTAAAGCTCTGATCCACGTGAAAAAAATATTATTGAAAGAGTAACGTTATTTTATATTCAGATATGAGAAAAAATATATATTTTAAATATTATTGTCTTATATGATATTAAGCTATGAAAATGTTCAAGAGAGTTAAATGATATACACTGTGACTGCTATTAGACGGTGTCGTTGTGTTTGGTTGAGTAAAAACAGAAAATGCTAAATGTTTTTTTATATAAGATTTAAGCTTGTGAACAAAGACTCTGAAGCGCAGAAGAATTACAATTATTTCATATTATAAATGTTATAAAGAATATGACTAGTACGAAAGATAATTGTCGTGAAATATGATGTAGGTTTATCGTAAATCTTCCCAAACGAAACAGTTCCCAAAACACATTATTACAAATAGACGTAAATTGTGTAACGACATTCCTAATAGACACCTTTATGCTTAAAATCAAAAGCGTATGAAAGCTTGATGATAAAGAGCGCATTAAGACTGAGAAGCAATCAGTAGGCATTTGGGCGATATAACCTAAAGTTTAAGTAAAAAAAAGATATACTTTTATTTATTTAATTTAGAAGGAAGTCATAAGAAGTGAAAATTGATTAGTTACTAACCTGTAAAATATACATAGTGACACATGATTACTTTTCATTTCATTTCAAAAACCTCATTACCTGCGATTGAACTAAAGCTTTATAAAGAAATTTCGATACAACATCGCCGATCATCGTTGAAACAAATCTTGTATAATTTCATTTGATTAACAAATTAACCATCAACTGAAGATGTGTAATGAAATTTATTTTATTAACATCAAATAGATACACATGAGACGTGTAGAATTTTCTTGAGACGTGGCAGATCGCATTTTGTTTTATGTTAATGTAGAAAGCTCATTGTAAGTTAAATGTTACTTGTGCTTACAAAGATACAGTTCCATAGGGACGATGTTTTATAATCAGCCATTCGAAATATAAACGTGTGAAAGCAAAAAGAGCTTGAAACTATATTATTCCGAATTATTGTTTAGGGTAAATGAGCCGCAATGTTACAAAGCCAAACAGGCAGGTACCCCAGGGACCTCCATTTGAATAAAAGAACCAAGTTTTGTTTTCGTAGCACGGAGCCGACCAACAGAGAACCGACCAACAGGCTAGCGCTGTTTTATGTAAAAAAAGGAGAGGGTATTAGCATTTCACTTAACGGACTTGTTTCGGATTTCTTTAAGTGGAGTTTGACCCAAAGGGCAACGCAGAAGGGAAAAGCGGACATGTTCTAGGAGTTTATTTAGTGATGTTACACCGGATTTGTTTTTATAAAGGAGCACAAATACAGTTGTGCGTACATTTTATTATTCTCATACGTTCAATGTTTAACCCGAAACATTGACTTTTATATTATTATATTGCGTAACCAAAAACTTTTATCTTTTTTCAACACACAGAACACCTTATACTATAAAAGCAAATGAACGATTAACACCGAAATAATGTAGCCATGTCTTGGGTAACCACTATTATATAAAGTGCAACGTTCATCAAAATTATTATTTCCACGCCTAAGAAAAAGGAACAAATATAAGTTTATATTGTACAATTATTTTTTAAAAAATTCATCTGTTTTTTTTCACCAAAATAGTTTTCTCTAGATTAGTGATTTTAAAAGTTGTCCACCAAAGGTTTTAGAACGTAGAGCGAATTCCTGTTTTTCACTGCCTACTAAGCACAAGTATGGAATTTTTTTGACGAATGTACGAATGTAGAAATCTCATGGTGAGGCCTAAAGAGACTTAAAAAACAAGGAAAGATCTGCAAGATCCAAAATACAACGAAAAACCTCCATACTTTTGGACGAATGTACGAAAAAAGAAATCTAAATTAATTCAGCCGAATTCCAAATTTTTACTGCTCCAGATAAAAATTTATAAATTTTGAATTAGCCGCAAAGTTGTCAAAGATACCCAAATTATATGGACGGAATATTTTTTTCACCAGTACGTCTTTTGAACTATTAGAGCGGAAGAAAATCAACGACACTCAGTGACCAAAGAGATAATAAATTATTTATTGTATGCTTATTATATGATAATAATATATGTAAAGATTTACGGAATATATATGTATACTTTGAGTTCTATAATGGTAAAAAAATATTGACACACAAGAAGATTTTAAGAAAATTTTAAGATTATCAATAAAATATTTAGTAAAAGACTCAATATTGGAGCACAATACAAGTACAAAAGTTATGTTTTATTAATATACTAACAACAAGTAAATTTTATTTTGGTTAAAAAATTGAAAATTTCGCTGGAAGACATTTAAATACATTATAAGTTGTTGTTTTCTTTTTCCTTCCTCAATAAGTATTTTTTATTTTTGAGTTAAAATATCTAAGCGAATTAAGTAACTCTTGTTGGTAAAAAATGTAGAATTAGTAAGGGCATCTAACATACATCGAAAATAATGTCCTAGAACGGAAAAAAAACGTATTGCCGGTTATAATTTTCGCCATGATTCAAATTGAAAAAGCATTTAAGCTGAAACTGTAAAAAAGTCTGACGTAAAAGTGTATTTCACTATTCCTGGAAATCACAGTTTTATTAGGGCAGTTCTTTTTTTACAAGTCTTTTTCTTCTAAGTCTCCCTCGTTGTGATTTTTATGCGGATATTCGAGTAAGCCCGCCCCATACGGCAAACGGTCCGGGCTACGGACGATCGCTACTCAGTGTGTGGTTAGTATTGAAATTGTAGTGAATCTACTTATTATTCCAACAGGATCTGGATTTAAAAAAAGAAAACCGACTGAAATCTTTCAATACGATTGTGTGTGTTTGATATTATTTGTTCATTTCAGTGTTGCCAGCTGCAATCGCGTAAAAAGATTTGCTTTTGTATATAAAAGATTTAAAAATTCTGGAGAAGATAAAATGAAAATTTTGATTCCAACGGTTTTGTGTACAATATCAATAAATTAAAATAAAGTAATTTAATGAATACATGTGTTATAATCAAGTCTTTTTTATAACAATTTGCTGACGTCCGAAATGGACGAAAAAAAATCTTTCCATTAATATTCACACTGAGGTAATTTATATGTCCCACGTTAATGTTGAGAGAGAGCGAGTGGAAATAGTAAGAAAAAAACTTTAGGGTTGTTATATTTCTTTGACTATGCCGTCATTAATGATGTTTAAGTTATCGATTGTTTCACTACACACTTGAAAAAAACAACATAACTATGTAATTTAGGTGAAGTAAGATTTTTTTTTTGTATATACATATGTATCTTAGAGTTCACTTATTTCAAACCGTATTGTATACGCTTTAAATTAGTAATTTGTATTATTGACTACACGTAAAATAACTAGTGCGTTTTTTGATTATAAACAATTGGTTGTAACACGAATCATTTTTAATTAAAAATTTAATGAAAACATATAATAATAAGTGACACATGCTATTTGATTATGGATGGTGATTTTCTTTCAACTAGAGAGTATGGTGTAATAGTAAGCTGCACCCGCACATGGCGTGCACCGACAGTGATGTTGATACGCATACCTGTCTCTCTTGATTGTTAAATGTGCGATGAAACAAAACATACTGATGCCAACTGACCTCTTCCCTAATACTTCTAGCAATCACCATGACATTTGTATTTTTGACAGCAATTGTCCGAATTCTGAAAAATAAAACGTTGAAAAAACGCGTATATTTTGATCAAAGAAATACGGTAAATTTAATTTGTTAAAATTTTTCATACGCGGTGAGGGTATTAGAGATTTTTAATTGACAGTAGTGACTCTTTGTGAGTATAGATTGTTAATTAAAAGTGTCATAAAAAAAAACAAAACGTCGTTATCATTTTTCCCGTGCATCTGTGTAATAAAAACATATACAAACAGTCAGAAATACCGGGATTTTTTTTTTAAAAGCGTTTTCAAAGCAAATAAAATAATGCTTTTTACATTTTAAGTGTAAGCCGCGTGGTGACGTGAATCCGTGTAAATTGAATGCAAAATGTGGCTTGTTTAAAGAATTTAGCGTTGTTTACCCTTGTCTAACCTAACTTTTCCTAGTTGTGATGTGGCGGGATACACATAAAATCTTGTTTGCACTGCATTAGGGCGTCTGCGAGAGCCGCAGTAGGCGCTTTGTGTCCCCGGCATCGTCCTATGATAACAACACACACCAGGGGGTTGTTTCTAGGTCTTGCGGTCTGTTTGCTCCCCTCTCGTTAACAACGAAATTTCATCTGGAATATTTTGCATTACGTCACACACGGCAAACAACCAAATTTAATGTATTCGTTCGTTCAAACTTCATTGTAATTCATGAAATATACTAGCTATAATAATTTTCATTTGAGATTTCTCTTTGTGGCTATGGTCTCTAAAGCATACATGTCATTATCTACTAGCGTAGACCAGTGTTTTTGAATCCCCGAATGATATTTATTATATTAAAGAAATATTATGATGATTGAGTAATTAAATAATAAATAATGTTGTTTTTAGCAACTACTCATTTAATAGTAGTAAAGATTTTTTTAAAGAAATTCAAAACGTAAACAAGCTAAATACTAACAATTTATTGATTATAACTTCTACACCAAATCCAAACATTTACATTCTCACGCCTTACGGATGTAGAAATTATCAGTATCTCAGATATAGACAGTAATAATGTTATTGTAAAACTTTGATAATTATTTACAGCTTTATATTCTAAGTCGTGTGCTTTAAAAAAATATGTTTGGGAGTTGAAATATTCTACTTAAAAATAAATAAAAGTCACGATGCTTTTTGTTTTACTACGTAAATTGTTATTAAAATCAGCTTATCTTAAACAATAAGTTAAATGATAAAAAAATCTTCTATAATATGTATTATTTAAAAAATATATGGAATGAAATAAATTTAACGTATATATTATTTAGTTATCACTAAATGTTGTATTTATTCCGGATTTTCAATTGATATACGCGTACAGTCGTTTTTTTCACGTCATCGTGTTCAAAAAAACAAATCACGTTTGCAGTCAAAGCTAATAGTTTAACAAGCAAAGAGTTTATTTTACTAAAAGTTCAATGAAAAAAAATGTGCCCGATTGTTGTATGATATTTTGCATTTATTTGTTTTGTAATTGGTTTAACAATCTGAAATTTCTTTGTGTTTTTTGAAGCAAAAGGATAAAAAATAAATTTTAATTGTTACATTGAAATCGATATTTTGTTCGTAGAATTCATATCTGTTCTTTGTATTTTATTTGCGAAACCCAGACACTGAAACTTAGAACCATGATACAAATACAACAAAAATAAATATATTAAATTAAACCAAAACATCAACAATGTATTTTAATATTTATCTCAAGTTTATAGAAGTTGACGGAAGTGATACACTCAAGATTAAAATAACAACATTAAATAATAAATATGAAGGTATCAATACTATGTATAAAAAGCGGCCTGAAAAATCTGTCAATCTGTCTTGAAAATGCGGTGATCCGTATATTCTATTTTTGGTGTCCTCATCATTGTACGGCTGAGATCTTTCTACTCCACTTTTGGAGCGGGAAAAATTGAAAAGGAAAATAAGCTATATAGACTGCACGTTTTTTTACATTTGATTTAACCATTATTTATATTTAAAAAGATTTATAAGTATATACATGTTGTACAGTGAGCTTTAATTGTTATATTGATTCTTGATTTATTCTTTTCTAATATACATATTTTGTTTTTATGGACTGAATTATTGAACATATATTTTTTTCATATGCATTACCTATTGCATGGTTATTTAGTAGGCCTTTAAAATGCAGCTTTACTCAGCGGTTTATCAACGTTTCGCCCCTATTATTTGTCGCTTCATGCAACACTTCTGTCCTCTTCCCGAAGGCATAACGTTTTTATGAGACATTTAGCGATTGGTAGATTCATACGCCGTAAAAACGATGGAAGAACATTTTATCGCGAAGCACCACCGTAATCGTGTGTGTTTAATACTAATATTAAGACATCGTTTAAACATGACGAACACTACCATACCTAATGTGACGTAAGAAAATCCATTTCGAAGCATCACATAATATGCTCAAACCAACCGTCTATATTAGGAAGATTGTGTATTTTGAGTAATGGCACTAAAACTTGCGTAAAATACTTTCGGAGAGATTTATAAGACTTTAATATTATTTACCCAGAGATCTTTAATCATACGTTTGTATAATTTGGTGGCTTTACCGAGTCTTCCTTCTTCTCATTATAAGCAGTAACATAGAAGCTTTTATTAAGACACCGAATCCATTTTAAAGCGTAATTAAAACCAGCATAATAGGCATTTTCTGCTTTCACGGAATAACTATCATACAATACTAAAGAGTTTACTTTAAACGTGATTATAAAAACATTCTAATCTCTATTTCAAATGTATTGATTCAAAGGAGCATTATAATGTAACGTGACTCTAATGATAACTTTGACGCAAAACTATCATAACAAAGATACATAATTATTTTTAACTTTGAATACTTTGTTAAGTATGAAAGAGTTAAATAAAATATGATTTAAATAAACAACCTTATATGGTAGTTTTTCCCTATTTAAGCCGTGAAAAGATAATTCTCAATGCTAAAAAAATATGAAATCGAAAAAAATGTAAATGAAACATTCAACAAAACAGTGATCTAAAGCCTCGTTTTGTGAACTCGTTTTCTTTTGTTAAAAAGTAATCTACATCATTTGGTGCAATATTGGGGCAATATTAGTACAAGTTGTATATTATTATGTATAATTTGCGCACTAGATGTCTTCAAAATTGATTTATTTCTAGTAAAAATTAATTATTATGTCAACATAAAAACACCTTTTCTGTCAAGTGAATAATATTTTGGTTTAATTTTTTGTCATTGCATTTATGAATAAAATTATTTGACAATGGTCGTTAGTTAAATGACGCAACGGGTGATATAATTAGATGTAAAGTTATCCGTACACAGTTTCATAATTTTATTTTCTCAACGTACTATTTACAGGTAGCTTGTATTGCTTGAATACGGATGTATGCCTTTATAGTATATTATGCAACGTAAATAATAAGACAACATTTAAAACGGTAATTCTTATTATAAGGATGGTAAAAAGTATTCGAAACTCTTTCCTGACCTTTGTAGGTGGGCGGCTATCCCAAAATTAGCTTTGCGAATCTTCCGAGGTCGGCATTAATTATTACACGTGTAATTACGAAGGCTGCGGGTGCCTGTTTGTGTAAAGCTCTCAAAACTGCTCTCCGCGCGTTACTTAAGCCCTTATTTTCTTCTTTTCGCCCCATAAAAACACTGGAGAGTAAAACTTGCATTAAGATTTATTTTTTCCGACTTCAGATGAGAGATAAAATTTCCGGCCAAATGACTAGCCTCGGGCTAATGTTGTGCGGGAGTCGTTGAACAGATTTTTAAAAGGAAAATCATGATGTAAATCTTTCTTACTTTTGCTTTTTTAGATGGAGCATATTGCTATCATGCCAAGTAAAAATAATAATGAAATTTTCGTAGATTTAAAAAATTTACAGAGCTATAAGTTAGACAGTGATTTTTATACACGGTGGTATTGCTGTATTCATTCATAAATTCAAAATACTGATATTAATTCAATTACCGTCGTAGTTGTCTTTAAAAAATCTTAATTTATGGTGATCATTAAACTATTATTAAGTTGACATTAAATTCTAGAATTGGAATGAAATAACGTGATAACGTAATTGGGCCATCTATGAGGATAAAGTTTATCTTACCATAATCAAGTAATTTCTTTAAAAATATTAAGGAGATCTTTTTTAAATGACTTTCAAAAATTTTCAAAAAAACACTATTATCCACTCATTCCATTGATGTCACCTAATTCAAATAGTAAAATTCCTAATTTCAGCTTATACAATACTTCTAATGACTAAGGATAAAAGTTAGATCATTAATAACTTTTTTATATACGCATAATGTATATATTAATTACAACACACATAAAGTGATTTGTGAGCTTTTATAACTACTAATAGAGTTATGAAAAGCTATGCTCGGATTATGTTTTGAGTTGTTGCTTAGTTAGAGCTTAGAGTATAAGCGGCAATACTAATTTAAACCACATCGCGTAATTTACCTTTAGCTACAGGTGAAACGGCGATGAAGTTAGCAAGCGCAGCACCGGTTCCGTGTCCCATGAGGGTCACTCTCTCGGGGTCACCTCCGAAAGCCGGTAAGTTTTCTCTGAGCCAGTGGAGACCAGCGACGAGATCCATCAGCCCGAAGTTTCCCTGCGCTGATCCTTTAGCGCCTGTTTTCAGAAAGCCTATAACAAAAAAACAGCAATTAAACCTTAAACGTTAATTAACACTCGTAGAAAAATAAAATCATACTTTATTTAAATTTAATATATGAGAGTTTTTAGCGGAATAATGAGGTGATAAAGTATGTATTATAAACGAACAAACTAAAAATTAATTGTTTTAAACATTAAGATTCGACCTTTATATATTTAACATACATATATATATATTATAAATATTATTATAAAAACTTCACTGTGATATACAAATTATTATTAATACAAAAGTATACATTTCGAAAAATCTCAAAATTGATAATAACGATAACTTTTGGTATTTTGATTATTTTCCATTTTATGTAAAGTGTACTCTTAAAACTAAAATAAGGATACAAAGTTATTCTAGCTTAAATTTTCTCTTGAATAAATCCAAATACTGATACTATAATATTAATTAGTGTCTTTCATAAAGTTTAATGTTTTTGTAAGGACCAATTATTTAAAGTTTGCGTAGATAAGCAGATATATAGCTTGAGTGAGCAAAATTATATATTTTTAAAATAATACAAATTAAATAATTGAAAACGAAAAGTTACACTAATTTGTAACTTAAACAATAATATTCATGAAAATGATCGTAATATTGTAAAATACGGGTTTGATTAAGATTTTTAAAAATCCAAAAATGCAAGACAGGATGCCCATTGGGTTGAGAAATTGTCTGGCATATAGTTCTTGTGAAAAATAATCTGTCAAGATGTATTCACATTGTAAAGATCCATATACTCCACTTTCGGAGTGGATATCTTCACTCCATGTAGATTCTTATGGTCTAGCTTAGGAGCAAACATGGTATAAAAAGAAGAATTTACGAAATATATAACTTTAAAACTATCTTTTTCATGTGATAATTAGAATTTTCGCATATGTGGAACCATTTTATTATGAGTTTATTTTATTTA
This sequence comes from Rhyacophila evoluta, assembly GCA_022683975.1. Taxonomy (NCBI): domain Eukaryota; kingdom Metazoa; phylum Arthropoda; class Insecta; order Trichoptera; family Rhyacophilidae; genus Rhyacophila; species Rhyacophila evoluta. The sequence goes on along the minus strand of JAGVSQ010000638.1, from coordinate 12,607 downwards.
TATTTGCTTACTATTATGAAATATATGGCCACCATGTGGCCCTTCCAAGATTTTTTCACCAGTTACTTTGTATACATTTACTCGGCCAAATATATCTAGTAAATAGGCAACGGTCTTGCGAAATCCCAGAAATTCATTGATCGGGAGAATAGGTAAGCAGAATTCCGGTCCTTTGGAGGTATCGATAGCACATGTCCCAGCAACTGGCAGTATCACAAACTTTGAATATATCATGAGATTATTCTGAACCTTCTGCATTTTTTGAGTTCTTCATGAAGCTAAACTATTTAACTCTTAGTATTTACCATACGTATCTGTCTTATTATTTAAGTATCGATGTCTTCATTAGCTGTTTTATATAGACCGTGGAAAGAAAAAAGGACATAACTCGCATATAAGCAATTTTACGAGAGGCATACAAAAACGGTTGAAATCCCTTTTCCTAGCCGTAAATTTGACATACGTTTCATTATTAAAACTTAAAAAGTAAATTTAGATTTAGCATTTGCAGCTTACATCCACTTGATAAAATGAATATAACGTTGTATACACTGTAACTATCGAAAAAAGCTATCCTAAAAAAACTAAGAGTTACCGTTTTTTTTCCTCAGTCGGATACATATTTTTTTTAAATTATTTTATTACTTGCGACTCAAATGTTTAATAAAAACTAGATTGAGGCCAAGATTTAACTATTTCAAGAATAATTTTATTTGCCCAATTAAGCTCTATAACTTAGCTAAAATTAATTGATAATCCAATTTCTTCAACAACTCATCAAACCCCACCCCCCAGTATTTGGCGCAGGCATCTAATTTCAGTTTGAGACCATCAAATATTTATACTATATAATGGGCTATAAAAAATATATAAAAGTAGTTTGTGGCTTTTTATATATAATTTTAATTGATTAAAAATGGTATAACATTATTTATGGCCGTAAAAGAAAAATGAAAGTTAGGGGATTTAGTGAAAAAAATTAATGCGAGCAAGTGAAAAGAGCTGACATGTTTTATCGATAAATTTCCAAAGCCGTCTTACCTATTCAAAATGTATTTTTAGCCGGAAGAGGGATGAATTTTTAATACAAAATATCGAGCTGTTGGCAAGAGTAATCGGAAAGAGGAACGGAAAAATTCATCTTCAACACATCAGGTATGCTCAATTAATTACATTGTCGGATTGCTTTGTTGGCCGCTAAAATTGCCCTCTCTCCGAGACCTACCAGGCATGTTTCAAAATGTGGTTTGGCGATTTTTTATCGGATTTTTCACGCTGTCAGCCTAGATAATGGATTACGATATCAATAACGGCTCGGAAAAACGAATGAAAATTTGCCTGCTCGGAAAATGAACACTTTTAAAGTTACTATTGACGTTTAATATCGGTGTATTTGTGTTTGGTATTTCAGGCGGAAAATCTTCCGTTGATTTATCTATGCGAGAGTTTTAGAAATAATACCGAAATATTTTTTTTGCAATAATTTTAGGTTTTTTTATTTAACCATAATCTATCCCACCACATATTGTAGTCATTGCAATTAAAAATAATTTCAACATACTAGACTCCACAACTGTAAATAAAAAAAAAAACACTTTTAAACACACATGCTCGTATATTAAATTAAAAAAATAAATTATACGGTTTTTTTACCGCCAATTTTTTTTTTCGATTAAGAAGTTATAATTGTAATAAACATCCCAGAAAAAAACTTAAATAAAAAATAAAGAACGACAGTTATAAAAATGTAGTGTAACCTGTAAAATTTTGGAATTATTTATTTGTATTCGCATGCATAGAACATCAATTGTATTCAGTGAATTGTGTATTCACTATCTCTTTTGCAATTCGATATAAATAATAGCCTCGACTCACTGGGACTTTACAAAAACTTACGGAATCAGTTAATCAGTGACAAATCAACGTGATAATTAATAATACTACGTAAAAAATATATTATTATCGGAAATTTAAAAAATATTAGTTATGAAGGATGTCTTTCAAATATCGTAAATGTTAGGGTGAGCACCTAGCAATCCGGGAGACGCGGATTTGATTCTCATACCTACCGGATTTTAAAAAATCCGAAAATGCAAGACTAGATGCCCATTTTCAGACAAGCAATTTTCGTTAAAAATTAATCTGTCACACATTTTCTCATTGTGTAGATCCATATGCTCCAACTTGGGAGTGAACGTAGTTAAAAAAAATGAAAAATAGTTGAAATAATAAGTAGTTTTTTTGCAAGTCTGACTAATATTAGCAATTAACGGGTACGTGAAAGAGATAGCCATTAGATGACTAGTATTTTTATCTCCAAGAAAATTCTAAAATTGCTATTTAAAGACTAAAGAACGTCGTTACTATTTATTTAGCCTGATTGGAAATTCATAGATCGGTATTCTTGTATTTATATTACAAACTATTTGATGCTGAATTTCTCGTTACTTGAATAAAATTATAACAATAAAAAAGAACGAAAAAGAATAGTATTTTGCCAAGATTACGCAAAAAACTATTAAAATGCGTCAAGAACATTATCATATTTCAAATACTTAACATATTGCTGAGTATCAAGTCAAAAAACTTTGGTATTAGCGTCAGTCTGTTATACGATAATACTATTTTAAATAAAGACATTTTAAGTATGAATACACATTAATGGACTTGTCAGTTAAAAAACATCAAAGCCCATAAAAACGATATTAGACAAAGAAAGCTCCCAGAAAAATTTATAATTCTCACCGTATAGCATAAAAAATAGAGATTTATAAAATGCTATTGTTTTTATACGATATAATACTCATAACAAATTGGTATAATAACAATTTATTATATCACATTATATTATACATTAATTGTTCCAATAGTTTTATTCACTGGACAGTACAATTTTAACATTCACTTAACTAAAACATAAAGCTAATTGGCATACAATTGGGTTTGTATAAGATGTCAGATAATATTCTGACAATAACAATATGCAACTCAAAGCGATATGAAAATGAAAAATTCTTATAAAACAAAACGCTAATTTACATCGTCTGGTAATTGGTATCAAACATAATAAAGATGTTGTAATTAAATACGAAGTATGTTTCTGAATTCCACATTAAATATTCAAATAAATTTCATCAGATGTTACATAACTTACTTATACTAATTATCAGAAACTATGTTAGTTACAAACTTGAGGAACAAATTTGAATATTCAAAGCTCGAATAAGAGATCAATAATCCGTCTAGAATTTTACTCAAAGGATATTATGTATAGAATTAGTCAGACAGATGTGAAAATTTTTGATTCCATATATGAATTATATATAGTATCAAATGCTGATCGATAGGTGTCCGTTAGTAAGCTAATATAATATTTATTATATCGATTCTCTTGAGATAAAAGGCATTAACCCTCAATGATTTGAAGGGTACTTCAATTTTTAGAATCACGATTTACACAACTAAATACATTTTCTGTCAAAAGGAATCAAGCCGCAAATGCCGAACTGTTATCTAAATTCAATTTAAGTCTTAAAAAAAGATGGACCTAACAATGTTTTTCATTAATGTTCTATGAGGATTAATATCGTTATCTAAACAGGGTGGATAATAATCTCTTTCTTACTGTCGGTAATTGTGAGACACCTGTAGACACTTAAAAATATTTTCATTGCTATGAGCTCTGGTGATAATGATGGTTTTAATAAAACAACTATATATAGAAATCGATGGAACACAGCTCAAAGATAAATCTCTATACGTTAAGTTTTCAGTTATCAATCAATCGTCATCAAACAAATGTCTCGATTAATTGAATCATATTATATATTGAACATAGCTAAATCCTGATATTCATTTCGTTCTTATAAGAAATTTTCAGTCTCTACTAATAAATGAATGGTGAATAAAAAGTCAAAAAAAGCTTAGAAAAAGATACTCGTATTAAACACTAAGAAAGATGCAGTTTGACTCCATCAAGAACTCGGATATTAAAGAATAAGCCGGACAATACAAGTTAATATTATAAAATTATTATAAAACTTGTTATAATACGTACTGCGTAATACGTACTAATGTGACTGGCAGAGGAGTATATAAGTAGTACGTGGTGGCCATGCGCGTCATAAAGAAGCCGGAAATAGACAAAAAAAGAAATGAAACGTAATCACACTGTACTTTAAGAATAATTCATTGAGACATGGTTAATGAAGAAGTTAAAATTTTCTTGTGTTAATACATAACATAATGGTTTTCCACAGTGAGTTAACAGTAGACGAAATAAATTAAGCAGTATTATTATTTTCCGCTTGTAATATTTTTAAATGTAATCATCCCGCTTATTCAGTGCGTATACGAGGGCAAATAAAACATTTCTACTTGAATTTGCTAAGCCGTTAGTTTGTATTACGATGTTCCTGAACAAACGTAACGCCGTAAATGTGAAACAACGAAGAATAATTTTCCGACGGTACCTGAAAATGTAACCCGAAAGCATACAGCGTAATTGCAACGTAGTGTTTATTTCAAATTGCACTCATTCGTTTTGAAGAGACGTTGTATTTTCACCGCAACACCGAGTTGATGTAATTTATTAGGCGCAGTAAGGCTCATTCTGTTACCATCTTGTGTTTCTTATATTCTAATTTTGGGATTTCCGCATTTGTTTTTAATGAAAAATAATGTCGTTGCCGGTGAATTAGCAAGATAATCTTGTTAGTTGTAATATTGTCCTAACCTATAAATTGTTGTCATACTAATTAAAATATGAAATTTTCAAAAAGTCACAAAAATTGAAAAGTTTTAATCCTTTGCTAAACAGCGATATATCGTTAATTATGATAACAGCGAAAAATGCTAAATACGATGGATTTCCGTTTTTTTATATATCACGCGTACTGATTAAATAATATACATAGCAAAATAGAACAATAGTTTATTTTTATCAACAATTACATTACAGCACTTTTCGCGAGAATTTTAAGATTTTGAAAAATATTATAAATAATATAAAGTAAACGACATTCTGAAAACAAGGGACGCTAAAATAACTGTATTTAAGCAATGGATTTGAAGAACAATGAACTCAGACGAGAAAGACCGGGCAACGTGTTATATTGTTATAAATGTTATTTTTCATACAGTTTTTTCTGCCATAAGGCTTTCTTAAATATAAAGCTAATACGTTTTGTATTCACGCATAATATTACACCTAAAACATCAACACGTTCATAAAGTCTTACGGAAATTCTGTAGATATGTTCTATCACGAAATGAAAAATTATAGATATAAGAGAATGCTGGTCAGATATTTAAACTTTTTTCAGAAATAAATTTTCAAACGTAGCATTTATGTGACTATTTTTTTTTAAATTTGAATAATCACTGAATTATATTCTATATAAAACAATTTTGATTTTTCCTAAAATATTTTAAATTATTTTATTTACATTACGTTTATGTAATGTAGTTTTTAGATTTTAAATACGTTATTGGTAATACATGGTTGATCAACTTCAAGCACGATATAAACTTATTCGATCGAACATATTTGTCTTTATTCCAAGATATTGAATTCACTTAAATTTAAATTTACAAAACGAGCCATAATCAACGTATTTAATATATTACTTATATCGAATTAAACGTAAGTATACTGATAATTTATAGAGAGTAATAAATATAGTATGTGTGTATTTTTTTTGTGCAATGATGGTATATATTTTTAATTTGTCGCTACAGCATTAAAACATTTTCTCCATAAAATTAAAAAATGTTTCATTAAGTGACTACCACTAAGAGTACGACAACGAACAACAAATTTACTGCCCACGATAGTAAATTACATATAGCGTAGCGGTTAATTTGGTCGATGAAAGATATTCTCGTGGGTGTAATTATACTGGAAAAAATGTTATCCGGATTTTTATTCGAGCACAAATATATCTATTAGCATATATATAGATTCATTTTTAAGTGGATATCTTTTTGTAAATGCCCAGTACAAGGTTTTGTTTTTACACAAATAATCTAGATTTTTCTGGATTTAATTGATAAAAGAATCTTCGTAATTTTTATAATTGTATATAACAAAAGATACATTAATAAATTTTAAGCAAAAATCAAAATTGTATTGTTTAACTAAATTGATATTTGTTGCTTGGCTTCAAATTCTGTTCGCGCATATTTTTTTTAAGCACCAAAGATTTAAATCTAGATGCTCAATAGGTCGAGTAATTGGTCAACAACAACATTATAAAAAAAAGTCTATTAAGAAATCTTCATCTAAGTAACTAGTCTTTATCAAATTAATTTGTGAAAATATTTTTTATGGTGATCCATATGCTCAAGATATCTTGGAGAAGTTATGGTAAAAAAAATGAAATTAATTATGATGAATATGGCTTTCTAACAATTTTCAACTTTATATCTTCTCTAATAATAACCTGTTGTTTCTGTAAAAATATAATAAGATTATTTTAAGTTAAAATCAAAATATATTTTTAAGCCAACTCGTTTTAAATATTTATAAAAAATGTGTTTACAAGATTTGGATCTTCAATATCCGGCTTAAAACGTTTTAGAAGCGTTCGATTAAGTAGCTGGTGAACGGCTAGTATATGTTTTGCAACTTATTTCATTAAAAAAAGTAAATAAATGCATGACATACTTTCATATTAAAGCACAATGTTATTAAGGATGTATTTTACTATGGTAATTTATTAATAAAAATTCCAAATATACAGAATCAACATAGTTTGTTTATGATAAAAAATATTGTATTCCGTACAAATTTTTATGGTACGTATTTTTTAAATTCAAATTCGGCGCTCTTTATCGAATGATATCCAAAGCAATAATAATTGACAATTTTTCGATAAAATTTTCAAAGGAACAGTCACATTTATTATTACAACTTTTTTATTTAAATGTATTCAAAGAACTTTCGAAAGAAGTTGGAAAACAAGGAACGCTACAGGGAGAAAAGAAAAGCAAATGAATATTTGAATTTAAAATTATTCTATGGGATAAATAGAAAGAAGAACCTCATTTAAAAGAAAACAGGAAGTATTTATTTTTTCGTTTTCCAAAATGAACATCCAATTCGCTGGATATATAAATGAATAGGAAATAGATTTGCGCACAATCAGTAAATTGTTGGAATACTGTTTTGATTCCAATAATTCTTTCTATCAAAAGGGCATTCAATAGTTTTATAAACAAACATTTTTTACTAAATAAAATACAAAATGTTTTTCTTTTCTTAATGCGATATTCAAATAAAATATTCATTTAGACACTGCCTGTAGAAAAAAAAAGAATAAATTGTTTTTAAGAAGCTCCATTTGAGAAAAATCTGATAATTATATTCTTAGGTTGAAATTAAAATACGCTAAACAATCAATATTTCCGTTTAACAGTAACACGCACGCTAACAAATGAACTACGAAAAAACCATAACCCAACTTTAATAATTAAAAATAAATGCAAAAAGTTAAGAATTTACGTTGCCTTTAATATTTTGATAGATTTAGACTGCTGTATCCTGGTGCTGATAATTATAGAAATGTAGCTAACAATCCAATTATCCAATTCACAAGACTGGACACTTTAAAGATTAAGTATTAGGCTGAAAACCAATTCTCTTAGAGGTATTTTTTAATGCTATGTTGTGAGGATCTAGATTCTAGATGCTCTATAATTAGAATTTCAGCGTATTACTTTGTTTTAAGTTTCAGAAATTGAAGTTTATGGATCTACGTGGTGTAAAAATGTACACATCAAAAATAGAGTTTATGGATCACCTAAGATATTAAGACGTGTCTTAAGCGACTTTTTATGAGATTTGGCTGTCTATCCATTTGAAATCACGTGCTGTATCCAGTTTTTTTTTTAAATCCGTCAAGTGCGGCAATCGAACCCGTAATCAAATCGAATTGGTTCTGAAGCACGCACGCTAACCTCTCGCCCACTAGAGAGACATTAAATATATTTAAATAATCGTTAATATTACACCACAAATACACACGGTTGGATAAAGTGCCATCACTTATACGCCGATAAATATAAATTTATAATATACTAACGCTTTGAATCTCTGGTATTAGTATATTTGTACAAAATGACTGTAGTTTATTTAAGATGATAATTAATATTTTGTCGGAATAAATTACAAATAAGAAGTTGAAAATAGCTACTCACCTAAAATTCCAAGTCGAAAATTTATTGTGACAACTATGAGATGCCCCTGAGAAGCCAGGACAGTTCCATCATAAGGATTTCCAGAATTCCATTCGTATGACTCCCCGTGGACATAAACCAGACACGGCAGTGACGTGTTTTCTCCTGAAAATAAAAAGAAAAAAGAAGATTAGTCGGGCAAATAAAATGGAAAATAAAGTATTAAGTAATTCGTAAACGAAGATGTACTTTCGGTTTTATTCATGATACTTTGTAACTTTATAAATGCTTTACATAATATTTTTATGATATCATTTACAAAACCTTCATGTTGAGTGTAGCTAATTAAAAATATTATAATAAAAAGGGCTGTTTAACTACGTATAGGTAGTATTTCATAGTTTTGTATCTAGCTTACTTTTTATGGGTTGGTATTTCAATGTCAAGTATATCAAAAAGTTTACAATCATAAGTAAACGCATTATTTAAATACAAAAAAAAACAATGATTAAAAAATTGCTACACATCAGCGTCCCATTATTAATATCCTTAAAACACCATTAGCAAACTCATAGTAGGCTTGCTGTATAATCTAATGAGAACAGAGGTCATCGGCTAAAATTAATATAAAAAGTTGTTAAAAATGGTATTGATTTCAAAATATTATTAAAACTACGTGATAAAAAAAAACATGTTATAAATTTGCAATACTCGTACGTATACTTTTGTTGTATTTAATTAAAAATAATTTGATATAATTGATATAAGATATCAATAATTAAATTTATTTTACATATACAAATAAAAGATAGTGAAGGGGTAATTGTAAAGAGGTTCCTTTGGATTTATAAGCTTTGCAAGTTTCTCAATTTACTAGGTTTTGGTGATCTGATATGATTGGCATGGGATAGATAAATATTTTATAATTTAGTTGCCAGACTTTTGTAAAAGACGGTCCGAGAAAAGCAAAGTTTAAATTATACTTTATAAGTAAAATATTAAAAAAAAGTTTTTTTAATGTACGTTTGCTCTGAAATATTTGAAATTTTATTGTTTTCAAAGAAATCATTATGATTTCTGTCTAGATTTACAAAAATATCATTTCACCGATCATTCTTGAAATTTTTAGACTTTTTCGAAATTTATTTCTTGAGAAAAAGTTTCCCGTTCCCATATCAAATGTGAAAAATAAAATTTTATAACTGATATCTATTTTGATATAGTATTTATATTATATAATTTGATTTGGACATAAAACCTTACGAGCTTTTGCCTTTATACCGCCAATGATTTTTTATTCTGTATCGCTTATTTTGTACAACCATATTTTTATTTATTCTTTATGATAACATTTTAATCCGACTATTATTTATTTTTTGATGCTTGACGAGATTTGTAAAAAAATACTGTTATATATTTTATTTTTCTGTTTCTTTCATCCTCAACGAACAGCTACAGCACAGTTAGCAGATCTTATCAAATCAAGAACCAGAATTATATTAACTAATATTGATAGAAACAATCTTCTCTCAAATCCAACAGCTTACGATCCGTTTATTTATGAACTTCGAACAGTGTCGAGTTTGATTAAACTGTAATATTTGTCAAACTGACAACTACAGTAGAGGACCTGTTTGCCATACTGACGTAGCAATCTATGGGCTGTAAGTTAAGATATTGTATCAACGTGTATTCGGAAATGGGCTAAATTTTATTCCATACTATATTTGTGTGTATAATTCAATTGGAAGCAAATATAATGACTCATATTTGAATCTAATTTAGATTTCAAAAATATAGTCAATGCTATTTTTTAATGTGTTAGGATTCAGGCATTTAATAATTTTAATCCACCATTGATGTTATGAAAGTAAGAATCAAATTTATGTGTCAGGATAATTAGTGATTTTGAATAAGAGTGTTATTTATTTGAACATACAAAATTTGAAATATCTGACTGTAGTTACTTGAATAAAAAAAACATTGGAATCAGTGGATCAATAATGTTAAATTAGAATGTATTTCAAAATGAAATCTGTGGTTATTTATTTCGCCAATCAAACAATTAACAAGGGATAAAACTTTCACGAATAATGAAGATTATTCGTGGATCAGCGGCTTTTTAAAGTTAGACATTTCATTAAGTTTTCAGCAAAGTTTTAATGTTTGATTCGGGTGCTCATTACGGCGGATGTTTTTGTCAACATTGAGGAATAATCCCTTCATCCGTTCCCAAAGAGCAAAGTCATTATGCATTATCGAGAGGGAAATTTTACTGTGTAACGACGGAAAATGAATGAAGATTTTTCCGAATCGTTTCGATTTTGCGAAAGCTTTTAATCTATTCCTATTTAAATAGATTATACTTCTTAAAGTTTGGTACTCATTAAGTATTTTTTTTTTAAATTTAAGTAATGAAAATTTATGACTTAATTTAATATAGATTTTTTAAAATTAAAATAAATTCATTTTTTTACCATGTCCGCTCCTAAAGTGGATATGAATATCTGCAATATGAGAACTTGACAGAATTTTGATGATTGTTTAAGGGAAAGCTTATGCGTAGTGATGAGATGTTTACTCAATTCACAGTGAAACTTTCAACTATTAAAAAAAATGCACGTATGGAATTCAAAACCGTTGCCTTTGGTAGGCACTGATGTATTAATGAATTGCTGGGGGTATTAATTTGTTTAATGTAACTGCTGAAACTAGTATATATATATAGCATGGTGATGACAAGAGAGTTAAAATATGGTTCCATCTAAAAATATAGACGCAAATGAATGAGTAAAAATTTGAAAATGTTATTGCGTTGATAACTGTTTATTGTGTTCGATTCATTTGATAGATAACGCCTTGCCAAGAGTGTATTTTCTTGAAAAGAGACAAAAATACAATTTGGAAGAAAAGCTGCAAATAACGAATTCGAACGATATACGATAAAAATTCCACAATCGTTCAATCTCTGATACATTACACAACTAACTACATACGTATGTAGACTTTTGGAAGCAATTTGAGTCAATAGTGCGGAATTTATTTGGTTCTCCAGGAAGCAGTAAGATAGAGAGTATTTGAATAAAAACTACGAGTGATATGTTACAAAACTATTCAAACTCGCTGAAATTCACTTTGAAACTCGTCGCAATTCGTAACATACAATAAATATAATATCAAAATTTAAAAAAAAATTCGCTCTTTAAAAATTTACATGATAATATTTTTTATATTTTATACAGTATTCATGTGAAGTTAAATATATTTAGGGTTTTAATGAGAAACATTTTCCAGAAAGAAATTACTGAACACTTTTATGTTACTCTTATATTATAATAAT